>JARSSU010025574.1:0-83034 GCA_029619165.1 Eurosta solidaginis
ATTGTTGCGTTATGTACAGATTCTACCCCTCGAGTTACTCGCCCCATAAGAAATCCCTTTAGTGCAACTACGTGATGCATGCCCTAAACTCAGTATCTCAAGAGTTTTGAGCGTGTATGTTGTGAGACAGAACTCTTGGATACAACAGGAAATCAAATTTGTTGACGTATGAATCAAAATTTACGAGGAAACACGCTACAGGCATCTGTCGGGCGCCAAGAAATTCGACAACAATGGAATCTGCTACGCTACCATTTTTCAGGCCGAATCTATGAAATGAAGTTTTATCAGTCAAGCAGAAGAAGAGGCGGTTCACTCCGCTGAACTAGACCCAGGAGGAAAACGATTTAAATCCCTTGGTGTGAGCAATTGGCGCTAGTGACATTTGAGCAAAGAAGCGACTGGCTGCACCTTGCTTGGACTGGCCATAACACAGTTTGTTTTTAAACGGTAGAGCGCCAATTTAGAAAGTAAGTAAGCAGTTTGCGGTTCTATCTATGAAGGTCGAAGAGTCCTCGAGGAGTATCCTCATTATGGCAGACATGCCGGGCACCTCTACGTGCCTCACACATTACGTCTAAGCTAGTGGATGAATGCATTGGAGTCCCAAATGACTTGCGAGCGCGAAAACAATGTTTTGTCAGGATGGGTTCCGGGCAGCAGGGACATGAAGGTATGAGTTCACAACACTGCCATAGCTAATCAGTGTGTCCTACGGCGGTATTTCATAGTCTATAAGCCTTTCTCGGTGACTCAAAAGGCAAACCACTAATGAAACCATATGTCCATTTTCGGGAAGTATCTTTATCGCTATGAGCCGATACAAAAACAACAACCAAATTATTAACTACCTATGCACAAAACTTTGTCTCACTCAATAAATTAAATCTTATGTGGCAAGATTTGGGTCGGGGTCGACTGTAAGACTAAGACTAAGACAGAGTTAGGCTAAAAACATCTACTACCGCTTCCTAAGCCTAGTCTCCGTTCTTATGTTACAAGAATTTGGGTATGAGGTCGACTGTAAGACTAAGACTAGGAGAAAGTTAGGCTAAACATCTACGCGCATCCTAAGCCTATCTCTGTTTCTTATGTTACAAGAATTGTGGTTCGGGGTCGACTGTAAGACTAAGACTAGAGAAGTTAGGCTAAAACATCTACCGCTTCCTAGCCTCTCTGTTGCGCTAATTTGCTAATTTTATTTTCGCAAAGCAAAGATGTCATCTCTTTTCATCTGCATTAAAATTTAAGCATGCAGTTGCCAAATATCGGTAAAGCAATTGAAGTGACATTTGAAGCAAGTATGCCGACAGAGAAAAAGAAATTTGCATGCCTCAAATTGTAGTTCAAGATCTTTGTTTTTGTTCATGAAAAATTTCACTGAACTTGCGACTTTGTTGTTGTTACATTGAAAATAATTTCCACATTGTTAGGTGCTAAAATATTTATTTATTTTTGTTGTTGTCACGTTTAAAATCAAACATATGGCTGCATAGGTGACGCAACGCTCTGTTATTATGCTGTCAAAGTTGACAGTTGCATTTTTACAGTTAGTGACGTGTGCGTTATGCAAATGTGTCACTTTTGCTGGCGCTGGCTGGCAGAACGGAAACTGACGAAGCGAAAGATATGTGAGGTTGCAACAAATAACATCGTTTTTATTGTTGTTGATGATGATTTTGTGTTGCCGTTTTTGTTATTTTTATAATAACGGCAAGTAACCATTTGATATTGCGAAAACTAGGCAGATGGCGCTTAAACTCACTTTTCATTAGAGAGTTGTTGCACTTTTTTATACTCAGCTGAGCAGAGCTCACAGAGTATATTAACTTGTTCGCATAACGGTAATCCGTAACGGCATAAACTAATCGAGATAGATATAGACTTCTATATATCAAAATGATCTGGGCGAAAAAGAAATTCATTAGCCATGTCCGTCCGTCCGTCCGTCC
This sequence comes from Eurosta solidaginis, assembly GCA_029619165.1. NCBI lineage: Eukaryota > Metazoa > Arthropoda > Insecta > Diptera > Tephritidae > Eurosta > Eurosta solidaginis. The sequence continues at coordinate 1,953 of JARSSU010025574.1, forward strand.
GTCCGTCCGTCCGTCCTGTAAACATGATAACTTGGACTAATTTTGAGGTATTTTGATAAATTTGGTATGTAGGTTCCTGGGCACTCATCTGAGATCGCTGTTTAAGATGAATGAAACCGGACCTTAACCACGCCCACTTTTCATATGAAAATTTCGAAAAATCCAGAAGTGCGATAATTCATTGCCAAAGACGATAAAGCGATGAAACTTGGTAGGTGGGTTGACCTTATGACGCAGAATAGAAAATTAGTAAATTTTGGGCAATGGGCGTGGAACCGCCCACTTTAAAAGAAGGTAATTTCAAAGTTTTGCAAGCTGTAATTTGGCAGTCGTTGAAGATATCATGATGACATTTGGCAGGAACGTTACTCCTATTACTATATGTGTGCTAAGTAAATTAGCAAAATCGGATTACGAACACGCCCACTCTAAAAATAAAAGGCAAATTTTAACAAAAAATTTAATATCTTTACAGTATATAAATAAAATTATGCCAACATTCAAATCCAGTAATGATATGGTGCAACAAATACAAAATAAAAGAAATTTCAAAATGGGCGTGGCTCGCCCTTTTTCATTTAATTCGTCTAGAATACTTTTAATGCCATAAGTCGAACAAAAATTTACCACCCTTGTAAATTTGGTAGGGCATAGATTTGATGACGTTAACTGTTTTCTGTGAAAATGGTGAAATCGGTTGAAGCCACGCCCAGTTTTTATACACAGTCGTCCGTCTGTCCTTCCGCTTGGCCGTTAACACGATAACTTGAGCAAAAATCTGAACTCACCTTATCTTGGTATAGAATAGCCGAAATCCGACTATGACCACGCCCACTTTTTCGATATCGAAAATTACGAAAATTTAAAAAAAATTGCCATAATTCTATACCAAATACGAAAAAAGGAATGAAACATTGTAATTGGATTGGTTTGTTGACGCAAAATATAACTTTAGAAAAAACTTGTAAAATGGGTGTGACACCTACCATATTGAGTAGAAGAAAATTAAAAAGTTCTGCTGGGCGAAATCAAAAGCCCTTGGAATTTTGGCAGGAATACTGTTCGTGGTATTACATATATAAATAAATTCGCGGTACCGACAGATGATGTTCTGGGTCACCCTGGTCCACGCCTTCACATATACAACTGAGGGCCACTTTTTAAAACCCTCATTAATACCTTTAATTTGATACACATATCGTTAAAACACATTCTAGAGTCACCCCTGGTCCACCTTTATGGCGATATCTCGAAAAGGCGTCCACCTATAGCACTAAGGCCCACTCCCTTTTAAAATACTCATTAACACCTTTCATTTGATACCCATATCGTACAACACACATTCTAGAGTCACCCCTGGTCCACCTTTATGGCGATATCTCGAAAGGGCGTCCACCTATAGAACTAAGGCCCACTCCCTTTTAAACATACTCATTAACACCTTTCATTTGATACCCATATCGTACAACACACATTCTAGGGTCACCCCTGGTCCACCTTTATGGCGATATCTCGAAAAGGGCGTCCACCTATAGACTAAGGGTCCCACTCCCTTTTAACATACTCATTAACACCTTTCATTTGATACCCATGTCGTGCAACACACATTCTAGAGTCACCCCTGGTCCACCTTTATGGCGATATCTCGAAAGGGCGTCCACCTATAGAACTAAGGCCCACTCCCTTTTAAAATACTCATTAACACTTTCATTCGATACCCATATCGTACAACACACATTCTAGAGTCACCCCTGGTCCACCTTTATGGCGATATCTCGAAAAGGCGTCCACCTATAGCACTAAGGCCCACTCCCTTTTAAAATACTCATTAACACCTTTCATTTGATACCCATATCGTACAAACACATTCTAGAGTCACCCCTGGTCCACCTTTATGGCGATATCTCGAAAAGGCGTCCACCTATAGAACTAAGGCCCACTCCCTTTTAAAATACTCATTAACACCTTTCATTTGATACCCATATCGTACAACACACATTCTAGAGTCACCCCTGGTCCACCTTTATGGCGATATCTCGAAAGGGCGTCCACCTATAGAACTAAGGCCCACTCCCTTTTAAAATACTCATTAACACCTTTCATTTGATACCCATATCGTACAACACACATTCTAGAGTCACCCCTGGTCCACCTTTATGGCGATATCTCGAAAGGGGCGTCCACCTATAGAACTAAGGTCCACTCCCTTTTAACATACTCATTAACACCTTTCATTCGATACCCATATCGTACAACACACATTCTAGAGTCACCCCTGGTCCACCTTTATGGCGATATCTCGAAAAGGCGTCCACCTATAGCACTAAGGCCCACTCCCTTTTAAAATACTCATTAACACCTTTCATTTGATACCCATATCGTACAACACACATTCTAGAGTCACCCCTGGTCAACCTTTATGGCGATATCCCGAAATGGCGTCCACCAATAGAACTATGGAACTATAGAACTTAGCCTTCCTTACTTGTTTGTTGTTGTGGTTGTTGTAGTTGCAGACTCCACACCTGCTGCGCTATGCACCTCAATTTTCAGTTTTTTTTGCCGAATACCTGCCCTCGTTCATCTATAAAGCGTGACTAGCAACATTTTAGCCATACTTATTACCATGATTTGTACAGACTTGTTGCTATCTCTTGTTTTTTTGTTTTTTGTGTTTGTTTTGTTGGAGTCTGCATATGTTGAATATTTTTTAGTCATTGCTATTTTCTTGTGTAGCTCGTTATAACCAGTATTAAAGTCAGGATATCATATTCCCAATCAATCTTATTATCCCCCCTGAAAAGCTCAGGCTATTGGTTATTAGATGCCTGTCCGCGTAGCTCATGTCGAACTACTGGCTGCTTAGGACAGATTAAAGTAGCTGCTTGATGTCAGGGACATCATTCCTGTAGCGATACCACGAAAAAACAGCATTATATATCCTCTTCAAACCATCTTGAGAACCCGATAAAGGCTACACAGTCGTTAATGCCTTAATCCACGATTAGGCGCAGATTATCCAGAAATGGAGTTCCCAGAAAGCGCTTCCTCTCAGCGACGAATAATTGCAGATGATGTTAATCGCAGTTACCCTCTCTTCATACTCTTTACAACTCCTGCAGCAACAACGATAAGACGTTCTTAACCTTTCTGCAGGCCTAACTGTAAGGCGGTGTACAGTTTATATTCCTAAAAGTTGGGAAATTATATCCCTACTTAGTATGTGAACGTGACGAAATCTTTTAGAATCCCGTTTTGGCTAGGTTTCCTTCGATATCCAATATCCTCGTGTTTGTAGCGATCTTTCGTCGGCTTGACGGTGGATATGCTCTTTTAGCATAAGCTTGCATGTGAAAAGAGGCATATCTAAGCGTACTTAGTCACCAACAACAATGAATAGCGTTTATTAGTTTTTTTTAAGTAATTTCAAGTGTGGTAGACGCGATGTGAATGCACTTATACGGGCTAATGATGGTTGATATTGGAAAGTCACTGAAATAAGGGAAAGTACTTGAACAGGAAGAGCCCCCATCAAAACATTGGTTATTAAGAAAGTTTAAAAAGTATTGAAAAAAAAATGGAAGAAGAGAGGAACGAAACAAAGGCGAAGAGAAGGAAAAGCTTAAAGATGACTTATTGTTGCGGTTATGTACAGATTTCTACCCCTCGAGGAACTCGCCCCTAAGGAAATCCCGTATTGCAACTACGTGATGCAATGGCCCCTAAATCAGTATCTCAAGGAATTTTTTTGACGGTGGATATGCTCTTTTAGCATAAGCTTGCATGTGAAAAGAGGCATATCTAAGCGTACTTAGTCAGAAAGTATCTGTCTGACCATGCCCTGCTTAGCGAGTTCATCTGCGATGCAGTTTCCCTTGATGTCTCTGTCCCCGGGACCCATGTGAGTTGTAGACGGTTCTGTTGTGCCATCTCTTGAAGGGTTCGGCGACAGTTGAGTCTGGTTCAAAATTTAACGTGTAAAAGTCAAGGATTTGATGGCAGCCTGACTGTAACTGAAAATAAAGATTTCATTGCCGATATTGTTTGTTTCCTATCCTAACTGCGGCTTCCACGATGGACGATACTTCTGCCTGGAAGAGGCTACAATGATCTAGTAGTATGAAGGAGAGTTTCAGGTCTAGGTACCTTGAATAAACTCCACCTCTTCCATTTAGCTTACAACCGTCAGTGTTTATGGAAATGACGCCGTTAACAGCCAGGCACCTAGCCGATTACGACCAATTATACATACTGGGATTGTATACCATAAAGTTTCTTTTTGCAACAGTTGTGGCCGCATCGCTATCTGTGCTAGGAAGAAGGAAACTGAATTTGTTTAGTATGCTAGAGTGTCCTAGGGTACAACCGTTCCAATTGGACAACATTCTCAAACGCGGGACCGAAATTACGGCTGCTCTATAGCCACCCAGATCCAGTGGTAGGATGTCAAGAAAGACGGTGGCATTGTTCTTAGAGCATAAGTGATGCTCTGATTATACCAGATCTGTGTGCTTTGCCCTACAAGTTTAGGGTTGACGCCATGCTCAAGGCTGTCCACTAAACGACTATCTCATACAGCAGAATGGGACGTGTACTCGCGCTATAAATCTGATATATTGGGGATGGGTACTGACTTTATGCCAATGGCACTTTATACGTATTGTAACGTATTTTTTGATAATTATGCACCTTCTGCTAACGTCGAATTGGTGAACTGTTGAATAAATCACTCCAATATACAGTATTGCAAAATGGTATTTATTTAGACTACTTTGGGAGTAGTACTTCACAATTATACTTCACTTCACAACTAATACTGTGTCTAAATTAAACTGATTAGTTATTTCTCAGCTTGCGCTGCGTTTATACTCTATGTTACCTCGTTCGCTATATTTCTCATTAGGTCTAGACGTTTCATGCACATGTCTTCTAGAACAGTTGTATCTCATGCTTGGTTATTTGGCTATATACATGTATATTTGTAGCTTATGCTTTTCTTGTAGCCATATTCGTGTGTATGTGTGAGTAACAACTTCTGCTTTTAGCTGCCGGCTGCATAATCTGTCTGCTTCAAGCTGCTGGCAATGTGTATGGAATATTCTTCGTTGCCTTGTACATAAGTGTGGCTGCTTGCTATTTTTGTTGTTGTGATTATTTACTAACAGCATAGTGATGTTAATATTCGCCACAGTATATGTATGACGTTGTACTTCTGGTACAGCTCATTGTCCAAAACTGCGTTTAGGAGTTCGACTTATCTGTCAAGCTTAGGCGCATGCCATTTGGTTGTGGTCAGGTTAACGGTGGTATTTTGTATCGTTTAGTATAAAAGACAAGTTCATCTTTTGACGCTGGCTGCATAAGCTCGCTACTGGGTATATATTACTCGTATGCATCCGCACTTGGTCTTTCTTAATGCCTTTTCTTATTTTTTATTGACTTACTGTACGTTAATGTGCTTCGGTTTTCTTTTGTCACTACCTGACGTGTGATCACCAAGTTTTTTTGTCTTTTGTCATTTGTTGCATGTGCTGGCGTGTGGCAATGCGGAAAAACTTGTTCTTCAACAACTTACTGTGTTAAGCATAACTGCACCATAACTTGCGCCACATGCGCACTGTTCACGCTTGTTGCTATATGGAATTCACGTTTTACCGCTAACTTCTACCACAACTTCTACTCAGTCACCCGCACATATGAAGACAATCAGGTATGCCAGCTAAAATGCAGTCATATATCGTTGTTGCGGTTTTCCTTAAAGGGCAAATCAAACTGCATCTACTCACGCACCCACAACCATGAATAAATATATGCAGTTATGCACTGCCATTTGCACATGCATAGATACTTGCGTGCTTGCATGCACACAATAACAGAAATCCAGTCACGCCAAGCAGACAACTTGTCGACCACTTTTTGTTGTTTTTTTTTGGTTGTTAACGATTGGTTTCACTTTTATTTGATTGCTCGTCGCAATGCCGACTTGAATGCCACACGATGTTGTAGTGTCACCAATATATACATATGTACATATATACAGTTATTAGTATTCAGCTTTAAGAACCCCCCAACACCCCCATTTTTGAGTCAATCGAGTGACATACATGACGAAAAAAGATATTATTAAGTATGTACTCGTACGTAAGTCGAAAGACATGCACATGGCACACTAGGGATGTTGCGGTTCCGAAACTGATCCTGATTTGCATCGAACAATTGATTCTACGATGTGGATTTTCTATACTGACTTAATATACAGCGATATATACGTATGTAGATTCGAATAGCGATAGTTTTTGAGGACATCCTCGCCCCACTCCTCCGGACTGGCCCACTTACTCGTGCAAGAGCGCAACACCGCTTTCAGGTCAGCATATACTAGGTACTGGGAGTCTATGGAGGCTTAGCAATGACCCAGAAAGCGCTTGAAAGTCCATAGTAGTGGAGTTTCTAGGATGTATTTACCTACTACTGCTAGCTAGCTACGAGGACGAGGGTGCCGTCATATTCCGGATCACACCCCACCTTGGGTGGACGATGGATCTAAAGCCATTTGCTATTAATCTCTCAGTGGTCCAGCTCAGATGTAGTCCGTTTCGTTATCCTTGTGACGCCATTATACATTTTCCTCATCTCTGCTTGCGGCGGAGATGCGTGAGCACCAGGAGCTAAGGTTGTTCTTATTTGATGCACTTTCCCTCCGCCACGAATTGTTCGACGGAGTTTTGGTTTTTACAACCTCGTCCCCCTATGTGACGTAGTCTTACTACTTTTGCGGAGAGTGATAGCAAAAAAGATATCTAGTTCTCAAAAAGTACTCGGATTTTATAAAGCACTCCGTGTCTAAAAGTGTTCGACACTTATGCAATACCGATTCTTAAAAGCACCCAATTCAAAAACGTACCGGGCTATAAAAAACGACTGGTTCAAAAAGTCCACGGTTCTGAGAAATTACCAGCCTCAAATCGTACCCGGTTTTGAAAAATTACCAGCTTCAAAATGTATCCGGCACTAAATAAGTACTAGGTTCTAAAAAAGAAATCGGTTCAAAAACGTACCTCGTTCTAAAATGTACCCGGTTCTGGGGAAGTACCAGTTTCTGAAAAGCACCCGTTTTTAAAAATTAATTGCTTCTGAAAAAGTATCCTGCTCTAAAAAAGTACCCACCTTCAGAAAATACTCGGCTCAAAAAAGTATCCGGTTCTCAAAAAGTACCCAGTTTTCAAAAAGTACTTGGTTCCTAAAAATTATACGGATCTAAAAACTATCTGATTCTGCAAAAGTAACCGGTGCTGGCAAAGTACCATAGTTCAAACAAGTAGATACACGGTTTTTGAAATTTAAGTTGTATGTATTTTCAACACTTTTAACAAAAGCAACCGGTTCAAAAACGTACCTCGTTCTAAAAATGTATCCCGGTTCTGGGAAAGTACCAGTTTCTGAAAAGCACCTGGTTCTAAAAAACTACCCCGGTTCTGGGAAAGTACCAGTTTCTGAAAGCACACGGTTCTAAAAAACTACCCGTTTTTAAAATTAATTGCTTCTGAAGAAGTATCCTGCTCTTAAAAATGTACCACCTTCAGAAGTATCTACCCGGTTCAAAAAATAACCCGGTTCTAAAAGGATAAACGGTTCTCAAAAATTTCCGTTATCCATTATCCGTTTGAAAACTGTCTGGTTATACAAAAGTAACTGGTGCTGAAAAAGTACCCTCGTTCAATACAAGTACCCCCGGTTTTCGAAATTTGAAAAGTGAGTACAAAAACTCTAAGATGAATGCGTACTTTTGACAAATGTCTACGGTTAAAAAAAAATTTCACAAAAGGAAAAAGTCACTTAAATTGGCAACAAATCATTACAAATCACTTTCGGCATTTGCCACCGCCAAACGTCAGCCTTAAGACATCAGCCATAAGTGTCAAAGTGTCAATTTATTTCAAACGCTTACCGAGCTATTTAATTTTTTTGTTTTATTTTTTATTGTTGTTGTTATTTATTTCTTGTGAAAATATTTTAAAGTACAAAAAAGAAGAAAATGACATGGCATGTGCGCATAATTTTTTGAAATTATTATTTCGAGTTTCTTTTATTTTCCCAAGCACCGCGACGGTAAATCTTTTGCGGAATTCATTTGCCTTCTGGGTTAGTTTGTTCTTTTGGTGTTAGTTGTGGAATTTGTATTCTTTTATAAATTTTAGTTATGTACATATTTCTTTAACATAACATTCCATTCCATATCGTGTTCAATGCCATTTACCTGTTGTTGTATTCGAGTTGCGCATGCGCGATTGCAAAACGCGTATCTAATAGAACAACGTACAGTTTATCTCATGAATAAGTTGAGAATGGCGGTTACGAAAATGAAAAAAGGACTATGAAAAGTTTTAAATTTTTATAACAGTCACTTTCTCAGTCTATTGGACGTAGATACTCAAAATCGCTGGAATTAAGTGACGTTGCCATGAAAGCGGGCAGTTTATGACTGTGGCATTCTATATCGGTACTTACATCGATAATGTTGAAATGAAGGCGTGAGAAGAGTAAAGAAGACCCTTTAATAACTGGAAAGAAGTTCCACCTTGTGACATCTTGTCCCCTTGCACCCTCTTCTTATTGTGGTATAAAGCTGGCTACGTATTCTGATGTTATTTCGGTTTGATGCTCGTGGGCTTTTTCAGCATTTCTCCACATTGAACACTTGTATAGCGCAGACACTTATGAAGCATAGAATCCTCTTTAAGGAACGGAGGTGTGTAAGTGGCATTGTCATTTACTTAGCTTTTTCATAATGGTAACCAAGTAAAATTTACAAGTAATTTGCCTTTTCTTGTAAGCACTACTTGACGTAGCCAAGCAATTTTGTGTCGCAGGGTGGGTCCATTGCAATTTTCCCTCCTATTAAGATAATCCACCACAGACCGACTAACAACAGACTCTATGGCCAAAAAAGTTAGAGCCTCTGGCTCAAGAGAACTCTTTCGGAGTAAATCTGCAAAGACTTCGCCATTGCGATTCCAAATGCTTCAGCTGAGTACCGAGACGTTATTTTAATCTTGGCTACGCAATAAGAGGAGTATCTGAACGCTATCGCAAGTTGAAGAGAAAAGCGCTATGCCTTAGAGAAAACAAAAAGCTGAGACAGAAAGACTCGAGAACGAGGAGTTTAAGCCGCTAGCCACCAGGAATGAAGCCTGAAAAATTTACCATATAATTTAGCAACAAAAGGCGACCTTGCAACCAATTTCCAGAGAGTAACAAGATTATGAAGGGTACTCTTTTCTGCCTTCCGGCCCAGGGGTAATGAGCCTGAGCCCATAATCGGTGATAATGGAATTAATGTGGTGTATGACGAAGCCAGAATAGCAATAATCTGATTAAAAAACAACAAAGCCACGCTATTCAAATACGGCGGTGAGGAGTTGGTAAGGCGTATGCATCAGCTTCTTTGAAAAATATGTTCGGACGAGTGTATCCCAGACTATTGAATCTAACTGTTCTTGCCAAATCTAGAAGAAGGGAGTTCCTGCAGCTGCGCCAACTATCGCGAACTCAGCTTTCTTAGTATCGCATATAATGTGCTGTCAAGCGTATTGTGCGAAAGATTGAGGCCACCGTGTACGCTTATGAATGTGGCTTCAGACATGGTAAATCTACCATCGACAGAATTTCACTATGCGCGAATCACACTTTCGCCGTTGATACACATCGCATTCCGTCGATTTAAAGCCACCTTCGACGGCACGAAAAGGAGCTGCCTATATTGCGCTATGTCTATGACATTGACATCATCATGAATACCTTCGTCGTAAGTTCTGCATAACTCACACTGGAAAAGAAGCGAAAACGATGAGTATGATGGTGAACGGGGACAAATGAAGTACTTGCTGTCATGAAGCAAAGAGTCAGCGTATCCATGCCTTGGAAATCATGCCATTGGTTAGGATGGGGGTGCCATTATTTCGAAATGGGAAAGACTTCGTTTTATTTGCGAATCAGCACTAAGACAAACAACAACATCAGTCTTTAATACAGTAAAGAATAATTGTTGCCAATAAATGCTACTTTGAACCAGGTAGGCAATTGAAAAGTAAAGTCTCTCTCTGCATGCGAAGATTATGCTCCACTAGTCATTCATCGTTGCGGTTCTATATGGTGCAGAAGCATGGACCATGACAACGTATGACGCGATGACTCTGGAAGTGTACGCGAGTAAAGTTCTTCGACAGATTTGTGGGTCTATACGCGTCGGTGATGGCGAGTACGCGCATAACATTTAATAATGAGCTGTACGAGCTTATACATATAGATGATGATCTGGCCAGGAACGAAACAAAAGAAGACAGCTGCTAAGCACCAGGTGGAAAAACAATTTAAATTCTGTTGGTGTTACTAGTTGGCGCCAATTAGCGCCACGCAGTAGCTATTAGCTCACCTTTTTGGACGGCCATAACCGTTTGAACGGTTAAGTGCAGTTAAGTAAGTAGTAAATAAGTAAAGTAACTGATCAATGTTTCTGTCGTTTATATGCACTATTTTACTGAATTATGTTATATTTCGTTATGTATTACTCCAGTGGCGTATTGAAGTTTTCTTGCGCCCGGGGTGAAATATTTTTTGTGAATCTTTTAGCTAATAAAAATAAAAATTATCCAGGAAATTCTGCTTTTTGGACCATTTTGGCGACCCCTGTGAGTAGCGCCCGGGGCAAGATGCCCCTCCCCCCAACACTCCACCACTGTATTACACGAGATTTTCGCGTGCTTTCCTGACCATACAACATAAGTTTTAATTTATTTCCAATATGTTATGCGTCGGTTTGAATGACAGAAATGTCGAGACAAATGTAACGAAAGCTTTGAAGTAAGTGAACATAAGCATGCAAGTACAATGCACACATATGTACATACATGTATACTTACTTAAGTAAAGCACCACACAAACAGTAGAAATAATGAATTAATCTGTCATAATGACAAACAGTCAAACTACAAATCGACAAAATGTCACTTAATATAACGAGTGAATGGCAGCCAGCCACCCATTCAGACTTGCGGAGATTTGATCTATGTCGCTAAGCCCAGTCTGCGCAAAAATCACAGACAAAGGCAGTGAGCACTTGTACTCATAATTTTTACAAAGGTGTCGCATACAAAATTTGATACCCACAAGGTTATTTGTAATAGCACTTATAGGAATTTGCCTGCTGAGGGTGATATGCGTTCTTACAGCGGTATTTGTGAAACAAAAGAGTAACTGGAAAGAGTTTTTATAATGTGGTTTTGTTATGCTAATAAATAGCACGTGGATGTATTCAGCTAACACAGTAAGTATTAGAGCTAAAAGCATGGGCTCGAATATTACTTTATCGGCTACAGTGACATGCCTAGAGACCCTTCATTCCACACAAATATTCATGAAATTTGCGATGTTCTGATACAACCGGATCCGGTAATAGTATGCGGCGTGACTTGGAGCAATTTCAGATCTTAAACTTAAAAACGTCATACCTCTTCGTACAAGAATCGCGCCTGAATGATAACCGAATCCTGGCCTAGTTTGGGAGACCAAGTTAAGTAAAAGGATCTAATAAATCACAGTCGTGTTATAGTTTAAATTAAAGTTTTCAGAAGTGACGCAAATATGCAAATTTCTACTGGTACGGAATGCTGAATCCGTCCATTACATTGCCAAATAGCGCCGATTTGAAGAAAGAATATAATATTGAAAGGGATAATATGAGGTAATATTATTCTATAGCGCGGTCTCGAGAGAGCCTAAAGACAAGTACCACTTGAAATATTGTTATGCCACAAGACTAGTAATAGGAAGAGAGTGAGGGAGAGGAGTGAGCGCTTCAAGATAGTAAGTTATGTACGTGGGTAGCAGGGCTGCAAGCGGTCCATTTCAAATCTTCCTGCTCTTATACATATTATATATCAATTTCTTCTTCTTGTTGACACTTTGCCTTAAACTTTCTAGGATACCTCCACAATCATGAATCCATGGTTATGCTTACGAGCTCTTACTCATTTGAACATGGTTATTTAAAACTGGCAAATATCTTGCTTATTTTATTGCTTGCAATAATCTTGCATTTTGTTTCTTTTATTTTCGCTTATGATCTCTCTGGCTCTTTAACTCCTAAGTACGAGCAGTGTGAATCCAAACATTAGACAACTTAAATAATTTTTTGGGCGCGCATTACTTATTTGTGGTCGAATAAAACTAGTTTTTTGATAACCTAATATATTCTAAATGCGTAAAACAAATTAAAATATCAACAACATACATGTCAAAGAAGTAATACATAATGACCATCGTCGCTGCTGTTCACTAGCGAGAAGGCAACCGTAGAGAGCAAGGTGTTGTTAATGTATAGATTAATGTATTATCCGTTAATTTTTCTACAATCTGAGTTCAAAATTTCAGATATATCTTGTAGATAACAAATGTATATTACAGCTAATGCTCTTACATGGATTGAAGATATATTTTAATTTGAATATAATTGTAGATTATGATTGTTTAAAGTTAAACATTTTGGTCTGATTCTGATGGAGGTGCTAGGTGGTTTTAACGGGCATCTTTAACACACCAACGATGCCATGGTAGGGTGGGTTAGCGAGCAGCCGTAAACCCTATTACGGACGAGCTGCAAGTAAGGTGGTAGGAAGACGCGGTTTTCAGTTAGTCACCCATAGGCTCATAGATAGTAGATTTCGCATCAGTGTGCCAAATAGTGTAGTTTATTGTGTTAGAGTGTTAGTTTTGGGAGGAATTCGCTGATCGCGCGACTGCGTTTAGGAGCCAGTGGCACGACTGCCGCAGTTACGTGATGACGATACCAAGCGTCCCTCCCAAATCCTTATAGGTGTCATCCAACTGACGGTTCCATCACAGTTAGATTTAACTGGCCGGTATACACAAGATCACATATAAACTGAATGTGTCCATAGTGTTGCGCAGATTTGGTGTTGACGACTAAAAACATCACTAGGTACCAGCGGTAGAGGCAATAAAGTTGCTTCCAGAATTTGTCACTAATCTCGTTCTGAGAGGCATTCTTTAAATCTAAGGTGCCCTTGAACAGTCTGAGCATTAGGAATGCGGCTTCAGTTGTATTTATGCCACAATTGGCTGAGTGGTAGGAATTGTTATAGTGGAAGTGTGAGATGACGATTGGAGAACCTTTTAGAATGGAAGTTTCTGAGTACCGTGAAGGCCGGGTATGCATAAATTTACATAGCCACGACATGGTGAGTACTCAACTTGAGATATGAACGCAAACTTAAAGCTGCCACGGAAGCTGAATGCGGCAGAGTTTGGCAGCCTTCGTTTGCTTTTATTACCTGTGTTTAAAATGCTAAAAAAGATTTACTTTACAACTACAGTCTACTATATAACGTTGGTAGTGTCTTGATAGACTAGTTATTAGAGTTTGGCAGTCCTTGTAAGTGGAAGTTCCAGGCTATCCTGAATGACGTTATTTATTTCGATACGGTGACGCAGTTGGGTCGAAATCTGTATACTTCATAACAAAGAAAATATCGAACTAGCAAGTATCTTGATGGCATTTTATTATTGTCGAGGATAATTTGAAGTCGCCCACCACAACAGTAACAGCATACACATGCATATATAGAAGGCAACGAATAATATTTCACGCACATAACCAAGCAGCTGTTTAAGGGCGAAGAGTTATTTCACGTACACACAGAAAGAGGAAACTATAGCCGTGTTTTTTAACACGCGTATATCCGTTTACGCTTAAACTTTATATGTTGTATGCTAACAAACTAGAAATGCACCTCTGAACATTGCTGTGCCAACGAAACGTATAACGGCGTGTTAAAAACACGGCTAATGACACATCACGTTATCATCACTAAGAGGCAGAAGCTGTTACTCACACATACACATGCATATAGCTAGAAGAAAAACATAAACTACATAGCGGGATACATGTATATAGCTAAATAACCGAGTATAGAGATCATAACTGTTCTAGAAGGCATGTCGTGAAAAGCCTGAACTTAAGAGAATAGATGAACATAGGCTAACTGAGAGTATAATGCTAAAGTAGTGTAATAAACAACATTTTGCCATATCTGAATATTGAAGTTGTTTATTCGACAGTTTAGAGAGACGAACGTTAGCAAAAGGTGCTATAATAATCAGGCATACCCTAATATTGGTTACAATACTGGTGCTCCTACAGTCGTTTTTCTGGACAGTTGTATATGCCATACGCTCGATGCCAGTGAATCTTAGCGCTTCACTAAGGCTCTCCTCTCATAGTGATTGGTGTGTAGACTGGACACTTCATGCTTTACTGCTGAGCTTCTAAGAAGCATACGTATATCTACGTATCAAAATATCTGATCCCAGGAGTTAAGCGTGATCATCAAAGAATTGAAAAAACACGACACTTTTGAGTCTTAACGAGAACTTTGGGTAGGTAAAATACTACGATTCTGTGACTTTGACACTGGAGTATAGAGACGTATGGCAATTAACAAAATCTACGATCTGCTCGGTCTTTATTGGCTTAACGATTGTTTGGTTCAAGAAGGGAATGACTGGGCACCTGTTTCGATATATTTTTAAGGAATAAAAAGTGTAAGCAGGAAATTTTGCTCATCAACGTTTGAAGCTTTTGGTCTTACTTTCTTAGGTGTTAGGGGGTGCATTATTATATTTGGGGTTTACGTAATTGCATCATAACCAGGCACTGGCCTTGAAATGGAGAGTACGCATTCTCATATTAGGTTAGGCCAGCTCTGCAGCCCTCAAATTAAGGTGTAGCAAGAAAGTACTTCGCGATGGTTGTCAGAAGGTGATTTATTATTTATAAATACCGTTAGCATATTTTCACCGCTCATTCCTAGTAATTTCATTTAACAAGCTGTGAAGCTATTTAGAATCTTGCAATCGCGCTAAGCATTTGCATCAGTCAAATGATTTACCACTTACTGATTACTTGATTATATGCAAATCACAATGATCTACATTAGAACGAGTAGTTGAATCAAAGACAAATTTTGAAGAAGTTGGCATGGGAGACTCATTTTTAGCAGAATTATGAATACAATGAAGTTTGTCCTGTCCTTAGGTCTTTGTGATTCAATCACGTCAGAGCGGCTAAACTAATGACTTGGAAAAGGGGTCCTGTCGCCGCTTTTTATAGTAGAGGACGTTAGTGTGGAAGGATCTGGAACAAACTCATAAAATTGCTATGACTCTTCTGTGACTTGTCCAAGACCAATTACTATCTTGGTTTCTGGGACATGTAGATAGATTTCTAAGCTATTTTAGAAGATGGGCAGTGGCGTCGGCTTCTGCCTTTTAAAAACTTTCATACGTAGACGTCAATATTTTATAAGTAAAGGGAGAGTGTTAGCCCCGAACCACTTTATTTATCGTCATAACTCTGTTCTCTATTGAAAATTATGTTTAGTGTAGGACGCTATAGAGACTCCAGGTCTAGGCAATAATGTGAAAGTCGAACGGTGGCATCCTCTCTCCCTCTTGGAGTCAGTTTTCTGGTTACTTACCGAAAATTTTCGAATCATTCCGGGACCATTTCTGAATAATTTTCCGGCTATTTTCTAGATCATTTTACGGCTTTCCCGGGTCTTGTCGGAGCTATTTTGCGCGCACAACGAGATTATTGTGGGATAGATTTTTGTACGCCAACTTCGTATCATTTTCGATCGCTTGCGAGATCACATTGGAGGGTCCTCATTTTCGAATTATTCGGGAGAATTTCAGTTAGTTGGGAATGTGACTGGACTCATTTCAGGTCTATCTGTAGATAACTTCAGGATAATTTACGACAGTTTGGATTGTTTAGAATTTTTTTGCGTTCAAAAGCTATTCGGGCATCATTTGAATTGTTTTCGAAACAACTACAATCATTTACGATATTTCGTAAAAAGGTATTTCAGGGGAGTATTAATCCCCATCTTTTTAAGAATCCAGTATATCTTTCCATCATATCACGGAATATCGCAATAATTCGATGCTGTATCTTTCTTCGTGCTGAATGAACGCGGGCATTGAGGCTAGTTATGGGCTGCAGGTCAAAAGGCAGGCTTGCCCGACCTTCATGGAATTTTCTGGTAGGTATTGTTTTCAACCTTTAAAGTACCAACGCGACAACAAAACATGTAAGCGCAAACCCCACACTTTGTTTTTTTAAAAATATGTTCCACCCTAATACGCTTACACATACTTCTACTATAATTTTTGTTCAAGGAAAAAATCCATCAGCATTATATGTAATGCTTAATGACCAACGCAAAGAATGCGTGCTAAAAGCTCATCGGCTAATGCAATTGAGGGCTATTTTAAAATATGTTTGCGCGCGCTTGGAGCTGTTGGTCACTACGGACTGTTGAGTTATCTAGGAACGTTGGTATTCACAGCGCCATCAAACAATAAGTAAAGCCACTATTGCCGTGGGCAAACAATAGTCATTGCATATTTGGGCAATGTCCGTATCATGAGTGAGGTGTCTACTGTGATTAGGCTATTGCAAATATGCAAATGTGCATTGTGTTTTGGGGCTGCCAATATTGTTTACTTATTTTTATGCGCGTGATGGGGTAAATTGTTTGGTTTTTAATTCCAGCTTCCAATAACCAACAGTAGGGGGGTGGGGTGGATAAAAGGGCTAAGCGGCAACTTTTAAAATTGTGCCAATTGCTTATCTATCCATTAGGCTTTTGCACGCATTTTGCGTGTTGGTCTATTAACATTAATATAGTTCTGATTGGATTTTTTCCTTTGAACAAAAATTATTAGTAGAAGTATGTGGTAAGGGCGTATTAGTGTGTAATTTATTTTTTTAAAACAAGTGTGGGGTTTGCGCTTTTCATTGTTTTGTTGTCTCGTTGGTCTTTAAAGTGTGAAATACAATACTACCATAGAAAATTCTCATGAAGTCGGGCAAGCCTGCCTTTTGACCTGCAGCCCATAATCTAGCCTTGCGCGTTTGCATTCAGCCAGGTAAGAAAGTACTGCTCGAATTATTGCGATATTCCTGATATGATGGAAAGATATAGCTGGATTTTTCTTAAAGATGGGTATAATACTCGCGATGGAAATACCTTTTTAGGAAATTATGTTAATGATTGTAGTTGTTTGAACATTTGAAAATGATGCCCGAATAGTCTTTGAACGCAAAAATATTCTAACAATCCAAAAACTGTCTGTTGGAAATTATCCTGATGGGGGGGGGGTTATCTACAGATATATCTGAAATGAGTCCTGGTACATTCCAACTAACTGAAATTTCTTTCCCGAATATTTGAAGAATGGATCTTCAATGTTTATTCTTATAGTATAAAGGCAGTCCTGAAAATGTGTTCCGAAGTTGTATAAAATTATACCCAATAATCTCGTTGTGCGGTCCGAAAATAGCAGCTCCCAGCCGGGAAGCGCGTATAATGTCTAAAATAGCCGGAAATTATTCAGTAAATGGTCCCGGAATGTTTCGAAAATTTTCGGGTAGTAAGTAGGCAGAAATTGACTTGCCTATAGAGGGAGAGAGGTTGCCACTCGTTCGACTTTCCATTATTGGCTAGACGCTGGATCTCTATGTTCTTACAGCTGAAACATAATTTTTCAGATATAGAACAGTGTTATGAATGATTATAAAAGTGGTTCGGGGCTAACACTCTCCCTTTCTTATAAAATATTGATTCTAGATATGAAGTTTTTTTTAAAAAGCGTAAGCCGACGCTTGTTGGGGGGGGGGGGGGGGGTGGCAACTGATCCATGTTTCTAAATAGCTTAGAATCTATCTAACTGTCCAGAAACTCAAATATAATTGTTCTTGGACATTAACGAAGAGTCATAGTCAATTTTATGAGTTTGTTGTGCGATCTTCCCACTTAACGTTCTTCGTATAAAAAGGGCACTATACCTTTTCCAGTCATTAGTTTAGCCTGCTCTGACGTGATTGATCACAAGATCCTAAGTGACGTGGCAAACTTAATTGTATTTCATAATTCTTGCTAAATGAGTCTCCATGCAAGCTTCTTAAAATTTGTCTTTGATTCTAACTACTTCGTTGCTAATGTAGATCATTGTGATTTGGCATTAATCAATGTAATCAGGAATGGTAAATCATTTGACTGATGCAATGCTTGCGCGGTTGCAAGTGATTCTAAATGCTTGTCACTGTTAAATGAATTTACTAGGAAAGAGCGGTGAAATTGTCACGGTATTTATAGAATGTAAAATCACTTTGAAAACCATCGCGAAAGTGCTTGGGGGGGGGTGTTTTGGGGGGGGGGGGGGTGGGGGGGGGTTTTGTTTTCTTTTCTAAACGCTTAATTTGAGGGCTGCAGTAGGGCTGTAATCGCTAATTATGAGAATGGCGTCTCTGCATTTCAGTTGCTCAGTTGCCTTGTTATGATGCATATTCGTATACCTCCTAAATAATAATGCAAGCCGCTAACACCTATAGTAAAGTAAGACCAAAAGCTTCAAGCGTTGATGGCAAAATTTCTTGCTTATCACTTTTATTCTTAAAATCTTATCGAAGACGGGTGGGCCAGTCATTCCCTTCTTGAACAAACAATCGTTAAGCCAATATAGACCGAGCAGGCGTAGATTTTGTTAATTGGCCATACGTGCTCTATACTCCAGTGTCAAAGTAACAGAATCGTATATTTTTACTACGCAATAGGTTCTCTTGTTAAGCTCAAAAGTGTCGTGTTTTTTTGCATATTCTTTGATGATCACGCTTAACCGCTGGGATAGATTTTTGATACTTGTAGTTGTGATATACGTTGGCTTGCTTAGAGAGGCTCAGCAGTAAAGTCTATGAAGTGTACCGTCTACTCACCAATCACTATTGAGAGGGAGCCTTAGTGAATCCTCTGAGATTCACTGATGCGTATGGCATATACACTGTCTGCAGAGAAAGTACTTGTGGGAGGCTCCGTATTGTTAACGCAATATTGGGTGATTTCATGATTAATTATGCAGCCTTTTGCTGAACGTTCGTCTCTTAAGGCTGTCGAATAAAACACTTCAATAGTCAGTTATGGCAAAATGTTGTTTATTTACAATACTTTACTATTATACTCTCAGTTATCCTTGTTTCATACTATTTCTCTTAGGTTCCAGGCTTTTCACGACTTTGAGTTTAGAAACAGTTATATTCTAATATCTTGTTATTTAGCTGTTTATACATGTATCCTGTGTTTATGTTTTTCTTTCTAGTATATGGCTTGTGTTGTTGTGTGAGTAAGCAGCTTCTGCTCTTTGCTTGATGATAAGTGATGTGTCATTGAGGGGCCGTGTTTTTTGCACGCGCGTATTACTTTTTTTTTTTTTTTTTTTTTTTTTTTTTGTTTGGGTTTCGGATGCATTTCAGGAGGTGTATTTATAGTTTTGTCTCGTAGCAGTCAATATAAAGTTTAGGGTAGAAGGATATACCGTGTAAGAAACACGGCTATTGTTTTCTTTTCTGTGTGTACGTGAAATAATCTCTTTCGCTTCAAGCTGCTTGGTTATGTGCTTGGAATATTATTCGTTGCCTCTATATATACACTGTTGTATGCTTACTGTTGTGGTGGTGACTTCAAATTTATCATCGCAATAATAAAATGCATCAAGATCTTGCTTAGTTCGTATTTTCTTTGTTATGAAGGTATATCAGATTTCGACCGGAATGTCACCGTATCGAAATAAATACTCATTAAGGATATAGGCGTTGAACTTCCTACGTTACAGGACTGTTAAACTCTAATTACTAAGTCTATCAAGACACTACCACTTTTATAGTAGACTGTAGTTGTAAGTAAATCTTTTTTTAGCATTTTTAAACTAGTTTTTAATAAAAGGCAAACGGAAGGCTTCCAAACTCGCGCTTTCAGCTTCCGTGGCTGCTTTTAAGTTTGGTTCATATCTCATAGTTGAGTACTGCACCATGTCGTGGTTATGTAAATTTATCCATATGCCGGCTTACGGTACTCAGAAACTTCCTTCTAAAAGTTTTCTGGTCAATTCGTCATCTCTTCCCACTATAACAATTCTTTCCTACTCATCCAATTGTGCTATAATACATACTGTGAGCATTTTCGTAATGCTAGACTGTTTCATAGGGCACCTTGAGATTTAAAGAATGCCTCTCAGAACGAGATTGAGTGACAAATTCTTGAAGCACTTTTTATTGCCTTCTACTGTACGTTAGGTTGATGTTTTTAGTCTCTAGAACAATTTATGGGCAATCAATATGGACACATTCATTTTATATGTCTTTCTTTTGTGTATCCGGCAGTTAATCTGAACTGTTATGGAAACCGTAGTTTTGATGACCCTATTAGGTATTTTGTGAGGTGAGCGCTTGTATGTCATGCACGTAACTGTCGGGCATGTGCACTTGCTCCTAACGCATTCGCGCGATCAGCGAATCCTCCTAAACTAACACTAAACACAATATACTACATCTATTTGCACACTGATGGAAATCACTATCTATGAGCCTATGAGGTGTCTAACTGAAAACCGCGTCTTCCTACGCGACCTTACTTCAGCTCGTCCTTATAGGGTTTAGCGTCTGCTCTAGCGCCACCTACCATGGCATCGTTGGTTTTTTAAAGATGTTCCCGTTAAACCACCTACACTCCATCATAATAGATCGCAAAATGTTTAACTTTAAACAATCATAATGCAGAATTATATTCATAATTAAATATATCTTCATCGTATTGTAAGAGCATTAGGTTTTTAATTAGCATTTTGTTATCTACCAAGGATTATTCTGAAATTTTGATCTCAGTTTGAAAAATTAACGTATACATTAATCTATACATTTTAAGCAACACGGCGGTTCTCTCTAGCGTTTGCCTTCTCGCTAGTGAAGCAGGCAGGCTAGGCGATGTTCTTATTGTTATTACTTCTTTGACTGTATGTTGTTGATATTTTTAATTTGTTTTACGCATTTGATATTATTATTAGGTTATCATAAAAACTATGTTTTTATTCGACCAGGCAAATAAGTAATGCCGCAAAAAAAATTATTTAAGTTTTGTCTAGTGTTTTGGATTCACACTGTGTACTTAGGGAGTTAAAGAGTCATAGAGATCATAATCGAAAATAAATATAAACATAATGCAAGATTATTGCAAGCATAAATAACAAGATATTTGCAGTTTTTAAATAACCATTTTTTTTTTTTTGTTTCAAATGAGTAAGATCTCGTAAGCTAACATGGTTCATGATTGTGAGGTATCTCTAGAAAGTAGTTAAGGCAAAGTGTCAGACAAGCGGGGGGAAAAGAAGAAATTGATATTTTTATTATATTGAGCAGGAAGATTGAAATGGACTCTTTCAGCCTCTTTACCCAGCTGTAAATAACCTTACCTATCTTGAAGGCGCTGCACTCCTCTGCCCTCACTCTCTTCGCTTATTCTATTGCTTGTTGGCATAGAATATTTCAGTGGTACTTTCTTTGTGGGGCTCTCTCGAGACGCTCTTAGAAGTATTACGCTCATATTATCCCTTTCAATATTATATTCTTTTCTTCAAATCGGCGCTATTTGCAATGTAATGGATCGGATCAGGCATTCCGTACGGGCAGTAAAATTTGCATATTTGGTCACTTCTGAAACTTTAATTTAAAGCTATAACACGACTGTATTTATTTAGATCCTTTTAGTACTTGGTCTCCGCAACTGGGAGGATTCGGTTACATTCATGGCGTCGATTCTTGTTCGAAAGGTATGAGCGTTTTTAAGTTTAAGATCTGAAATTGCTCAGTCACGCCGATACTATTACCGGTATTCGGTTGTATCAGTACATCGCAAATTTCATGAATATTTTGTGGAATGAAGGGTCTCTGTGGAGTATTGGCATTCACGTTCCGATGAAGTAATATTTCGAGCACACCATTGCTGTTAGCTCTTACTTACTTGTTTAGGTGCTTGATATCATCACGTGCTATTTATTAGCATAACGAAACCACGTTTATTAGAAACTCTTCCTGTTTATCTCTTTTGTTTCAGAAATAGGTGTGCCGCTGTAAGAAGCTGGCATATCACCCTAGTCAGGCAAATTCTATGTATAAGTGTATTTACAATAACCTTTGTGGGTATTCATAATTTTTATGCGACACATTTGATAAAATATTATTATAAGTTGCTCACTGCCTTGTCTGTTGATTTTTGGTCGCTAGACGGGCTTATTGACGCAATAGATCAAATTCCCGCAAGTCGGATTGGTTGGCTGGGTGCTCATTCACTAGTTATATTAGTAGTACATTTTGTCGATTTGTAGTTTGACTGTTTGTAATTATACAGATTTTTCATTATTTCGTAGACTGTTTGTGTGTGCTTTAATTAAGTATATTACATTTGATGTACATATGTGTGCTATTGTACTTGGCATGCTTATGGGTTCATTTATCTTCAAGCTTTCGTTACTTGTCTCGACATTTCTGTCATTCAAAACCGACGCGTAACATTAATTGGGTAAATGAATTAAATACTTTGTGTATGGTCGGGAGGCACGCGAAATCTCGTGTAATACAGGGTGTGAGTGTTTGGGGAGGGGGGCTATCTTGCCGGGCGCTACTCACAGGGGTCGCCAAATGGTCGCTAAAAGCGAATTTCCTGGGGGATAATTTTTATTTTTTTATTACTTAAATGAGTTCACAAAAAATATTTCACCCCGGGCGCAAGAAACTTCGATACGCGCACTGGGTATACATAACGAAAATTAACATAATTCAGTAAAATGGTGCGATATACGACAGAAAATTGTCGGGGTTAATTGCTTATTTACTTACTTACTTAACTTGCTACTTACCGTTCAAACGTTATGGCCGTCCTTAAGAAGGTAGACTAATATCTACTGCGTGGTAACATATTGGCGGCCAACTAGTACACCAACAGAATTTAAATTGTTTTCCACCTGGTGCTTTCACAGTGTCTTCTTGTTTACGTTCCTGCCAATCATGTCATTATATGTATAGGGCTCGTACACTTCATTATTAATGTTATTGCGGGTACTCGCCATCACGACGCGTATAGACCAACTAAATATGTCGAAGAATCTTTAGCTCGGCGTACACTTTCTCAGAGTGCATGCGTCATTACTTTTGGGTTGTCATGGTCCATGCTTCTTGCACCATATAGAAGCCCCAACGATGAATTTGGCTAGTAGTAGCTGATAATCTTCGCATGCTAGTAGAGGAGCTTTACTTTTCAATTTGCCTACCTGTTTAAGTAGCATTTATTGTCTACAATTTATTTCTTTACTGTATTAAGATGAGTGATGTTTGTTGTTTGTGTTAGTGCTGATTCGCAAATAAGTAAACGAGTCTTTTCCATTTCTAAATATGGCAGCACCCATCCTAAATGCAATTGTCATGAATTTCCAAGGCATGGTAATCGCTGACTCTTTGCTCATGACAGTAAGTACTTCATTTTGCCCGTTCTCTGCATCATATGCTCATAGTTTTCGGGGGGGGCTTCTTTTTCAGTTTGAGTATCGAACTTACGACGAAGGGATTCATGATGATGTCAATGTCAATGACATAGGCGCAATATAGGGCTAGGCTCCTTTGGGGGCGTCGAAGGTGGCTTTTAATTCGAGCGGAATGCGATGTGTATCACGGGCGAAAGTGGATTCGCGGCATATTAAAATTCTGTCGATGGTAGTGTTTATCATGTCTGAAGCCACGATGTCATAAGGTACAGCGGTGGCCTCAATTCTTTCGCACATACCTTTACATGCACTTATATGGCGATACTAAAAATACTGAGTTCGCGATGAGTTGGTCGGCAGCTGCAGGAACTGTCCCTTCTTCTAGATTTGGTCGATTTGAACATGTTAGATTCAATAGTCTGTGGATCACTGTCCGAAATATTGTTTCAAAGAACTGATGCTAGCCCTTACTCAAGCTCTTCAACGCCGTATGTTGAATTAGCGTGGGCTTTGTTTTTTTTTATCAGATATTGCTATTTCTGGCGTCGTCATACACGGGCACATTAATTCCATTATCCCGATTATGGGCTCAGGCTCATTACCCTCTGGTGCCGTAATTGGCAGAAAAGAGAAAAAAAAAAAAAAAGAAAAAAAAAAGAAAAAAAAAAAAAAAAATAAAAAAAAAAAAAATAAAAATAGCCCTTACATATCTTGTTACTCTCAGTGAGGGAATTGGTTGCATAGGTCGCCTTTGTTGTATATTTTGGTAAATTTTTCGCTTATTCCTGGTGCTAGCGTCTTAAATCCTCGTTATCGAGTCTTTCTGTCTCGCTTTTTGTTCTGCTAGGGCATGAGCGCTTTTCTCTTCAACTTGCGATAGCGTTCAGATATTACCTCTTATTTGCGTAGCCAGTTAGATTGTTGTAAAAATAAATGTAATATAGATACCCTCGAAGCTTTGGATCGCAATGGCGAGTCTTTGCAGATTTAGCTCCGAGAGAGTTCTCTTTGGTGGCTCAGAGGCTCTAACTTTTGGCATAAGTCTTTTTATCGTCTGTGGTGGATTATCTTAATTAGAGGGAATTTGTCAATTGACCCCCCTGCGAAATTGCTTGCTACGTCAAGTATGCTTCAGGAAGGATCTTGAAATTTTACTTGTTACCATTTTGAAAAGCTAATTATATGACATGCACTTACACACCTCCGTTTCTTAAAGAGATTCTATGCTTCATATAGTGTCTGCTCTATACAAGTGTTAAATGTGAGAAATGGCTGATAAAGCCCTAGCGGCAGTCAACGAAATTCTACATAATAGCGTAGCCACTTTACCACAATAAGAAAGAGGGTGCAAGGGACAAGATTCAGCATGTGAACTTCTTTCAGTTATTAAAGGGTCTTCTTTACTCTTCTCACGCCTTCATTTCAACATTATCGTTTTTTTTTTAGCTAAGGTAGTCGATATATAGAATGCCACAGTCATAAACTGCCGCTTTCTATGGCAACAGTCACTTTAATTCGCCTGTCGATTGAGTATATACGTCTAATAGACGAGAAAGTGACGTTTTTTATAAGATTTTAAAACTTTTTATAGTCCTTGTTTTGCATTTTCGTAACGCATTCTTAACTTATTATGAGATAACTTACGTTGTTCTATTAGATACTCTGTTTTGGAAATCGGGGGCGGGCTATGCGTCACTCGATACTAACAACAGGTAAATGGGCATTGAACACTATATTTATTGGGATGTTATGTAAAGAATTATGTACATAACTAAATTTATAAAGAATACAATTCGGAATAACTTAACAACAAAAGACTAACTACCCAGAAGGCAGATGTAATTCGTGCAAGATATTTACCGTCGCGTTGCTTGGGAAGATAAAAGAATCTCGAGATATAAAGTTCAAAAATTATGTCGCAATGCCATGTCATTTTTTCTTATTTTGGTAACTTTTAAAATATTTTAACAAGATAATAATACAAAACAATAAAGAAATATAAACTAAAATTAATAGCTCGGTAAGCGTTGAATAAATTGAGCTTTGACAGCTTATGGCTGATGTCTTAAGGCTGACGTTTGGGGTGGGCTTAAATGCCGAAGTGATTTGTTAGATGATTTGTTGGCCATTTAAGTGACTTTTTTCCTTTTTTAAATTTTTTTTAACTGTTAGACATTTGTCAAAAGTACGGATTCATCTTAGAGTTTTTGTACTACTTTTTCAAAATTCGAAACGGTACTTGATTGACGTGTACTTTTTCAGCATTAAGTTAGTTGCTTTTGTATAACCAGACATTTTTTCAAAACGGATTAATGGATAATACGGAATATTTTTGAGAACCGTTTATCTTTTAGAACCGTGTATATTTTTTGAACGTGGGTATATACTTTCTAGTTGGTACATTTTTAGTAGGCAGGTATACTTCTGCAGAAGCATTAATTTTTAAAACGGTTAGTTTTTTAAAGTTCCGTGTGGCTTTTCAGAAATGGTAGGCTTTACGCAGAACTGGGGTAGTTTTTTTTAGAAATCAATGCTTTTCAGAAACTGTAGGCTTCCCAGAACCGGATACATTTTTAGAACGTGTACGTTGTGGAACCGTGCGTAAAAGTGGTGATACATACACTTAGGAATTTCTAAAACACAGGGTCATCTACTTGTTTGAACTATGGCACTTTCTTGCGCAGCACGCGGTTACTTTTGCAGATCAGATATGTTTTTTAGATCCGTATAATTTTTTGAGTAACCAGAGTACGTTTGAAAACTAGGTATGCTTTTTTGCAGATAGTAACCGTAAAGATATCTTTGTTGAGCCGAGTATTTTCTGAAGTGGTACTTGTTTTAGAGCAGGTATACTTTGTCAGAAGCATTGAATTGTTGAAAACGGGTGCTTTTCAGAAACTGGTACTCTCCCCAGAACGGGTACATTTTTAGAACGAGTACGTTTTTGAACGCGATTGCTTGTTAGAACCTAGTACTTATTTAGTGCCGGATACATTTGAGCGAGTAAGTTTTTCAACCGGTACGATTTGAGGCTGGTAAGAAATTTC
This sequence comes from Eurosta solidaginis, assembly GCA_029619165.1. Classification (NCBI taxonomy): domain Eukaryota; kingdom Metazoa; phylum Arthropoda; class Insecta; order Diptera; family Tephritidae; genus Eurosta; species Eurosta solidaginis. The sequence goes on from JARSSU010025574.1 coordinate 28,445, forward strand.
TCTCAGAACCGTGACTTTTTGGAAACCAGTCGTTTTTTATAGCCGCGGACGTTTGTTGAATTGGTGCTTTAAGATCCGGGTATTGCATAGTGTCGACACTTTCGATGACACGGATGTTCTTTACTAAAGTCCGAGTCAGCTTTTGAGAACTAGATAGCTTTTCTGGCTATCTACTCTCCGCAAAGTAGTAAGTCTACGTCACATAGGACGAGGGTGTAAAAACCAACTCCGTCGAACAATTCGTGCGGAGGGAGTGCATCAATAAGAACAACGCTTAGCTCTGTGTTTACTCACGCATTCTCGCCGCAAGGCAGAGATGAGGAAATGTATAATGGCGTCACAGGATACCGAAAGCTGGGACGACATCGTGAGCTGGACCACTGAGAGATTAATACTAAATGGCTTTAGATCCATCCGTCCACGCAAGGTGGGGTGTGATCCGGATATGCCGGCGTATCCCTCGTCCTCGTAGGCTAGCTAGCATTATTTTAATTAAAGTAGTAGGTACAATACATCCTAGATCATCTCACTACTATGGACTTCATTCAGGCCGCTTTCTGGGTTCATTGTCTAAGCCTGCCATAGACCTCCAGTTACCTCTGTAGTATATGCTGACCTGAAAGCGGTGTTGCGCTCTTGCACGAGTAAGTGGGCCAAGTCGCGGAGGAGTGGGCGAGGATGTCGCTCAAAACTATCGCTATTCGACTCTACATACGTATATACGCTGTGATATTAAGTCAGTATAAAACTGAAGATCACATCGTAGGATCATTGTTCGATGGGGCAATCGGATGCAGTTCGGAATCCGTCACATCCCTAGTGTGGGCATGTGCATGTCTTTCGACTGAGCGTACCGAGTACATACTTACTATACTCTTTTGCGTCATGTATGTCACGCGATTGCTCAAAATGGGGGTGTTGGGGTGCTTAGCTGAATACTAATATCTGTATATGATGCTACATATGTATATATTGTGACTTACTACAGACATCGTGTGGCATTGCATGTCGCATTGCGAGCGGAGCAATCATAATAAAGTGAAACCAATCGTAACACCAAATACAACAAAAAGTGTCGTACAAGTTGTCTGCTTGGCGTGACTGGTATATTCTGTTATTGTGTGCCTGCAAGCACGCAGTATCTATGCATGTGCAAATGGCTAGTGCCTAACTGCATATATTTATTCATGTTTGTTGTGGTGCGTGAGTAGATGCAGTTTGATTTGCCCTTTAAGGAAACCGCAACAACGATAATATGACTGCATTTTAGCTGGCATACCTGATTGTCTTCATATGTGCGGGTGACTGAGTAGAAGTTGTGGTAGAAGTTAGCGGTAAACGTGAATTCCATATAGCACAGCGTGACAGTGCGCATGTGGCGCAAGTTATGGTGCAGTTTATGCTTAACACAGTAGTTGTTGAAGAACAAGTTTTTCCGCATGCCACACGCAGCACATGCAACAAATGACAAAGAAAAAAACTTGGTGATCACACGTCAGGTAGTGACAAAGACAACCGAAGCACATTACGTACAGTAATTCATATAAAAATAAGACAGGCATTAAGAAGACCAGTGCGGATGCATACGAGTAATATATACCCATAGCGAGCTTATGCAGCAGCGTCAAAAGATGAACTTGTCTTTTTATACTAAACGATACAAAATACCACCGTTACCTGAACCACAACCAAATGGCATGCGCCTAAGCTTGACAGATAAGTCGAACTCCTAAACGCAGTTTTGGACAATGAGCTGTACCAGAAGTACAACGTCATACATATACTGTGGCGAATATTAACATCACTATGCTGTTAGTAAATAATCACAACAACAAAAATAGCAAGCAGCCACATCTTATGTACAAGGCAACGAAGAATATTCCATACACATTGCCATGCATCTTGAAGCAGACAGATTATGCAGCCGGCAGCTAAAAGCAGAGTTGTTACTCACACATACACACGAATATTGGCTACAAGAAAGCATAAGCTACAAATATACATGTATATAGCCAAATAACCAAGCATGAGATACAACTGTTCTAGAAGACATGTGCATGAACCGTCTAGACCTAATGAGAATATGCGACAGGTAACATAGAGTATAAACGCAGCGCAAGCTGAGAAATAACTAATCAGTTTAATTAGACACAGTTATGTTGTGAAGTGAAGTATAATTGTGAAGTACTACTCCCAAAGTAGTCTAAATACATACCATTTTGCAATACTGTTATTTGGAGTGATTTATTCAACGTTTCACCAATTCGACGTTAGCAAAGGTGCATAATTATCAAAAATACGTTACAATACGTATAAAGTGCCATTGGCATAAGTCAGTACCCATCCCCAATATATCAGATTTATAGCGCGAGTACACGTCCCATTCTGCTGTATGAGATAGTCGCTTTTTAGTGTGTACACGCCTTGAGCATGGCGTCAACCCTAAACTTGTAGGGCAAAGCACACAGATCTGGTATAATCAGAGCATCACTTATGCTCTAAGAACAATGCCACCGTCTTTCTTGACATCCTACCATCGGATCTGGGTGGCTATAGAGCAGCCGTATTTCGGTCCGCGTTTGAGAATGTTGTCCAATTGGAACGGTTGTACCCTAGGACACTCTAGCATACTACAAATCAGTTTCCTTCTTCCTAGCGCGATAGCGATGGCGGCCACAACTGTTGCAAAAAAGAAACTTTATGGTATACAATCCCAGTATGTATAATTGGTCGTAATCGGCTTAGGTGCTTGCTGTTAACGGCGTCATTTCCATAAACACTGACGGTTGTAAGCTAAATGGACAGAGGTGGAGTTTATTCAAGTACCTAGAACTGAAACTCTCCTTCATACTACTAGATCATTGTAGCCTCTTCCAGCAGAAGTATCGTCCATCGTGGAAGCCGCAGTTAGGATAGGAACAAACAATATCGCAATGAATCTTTATTTTCAGTTACAGTCAGGCTGCCATCAATCCCTTGACTTTACACGTTAAATTTTGAACCAGACTCAACTGTCGCCGAACCCTTCAAAGTATGGCACAACAGAACCGTCTACAACTCACATGGGTCCCGGGGAACAGAGACATCAAGGGAGACTGCATCGCAGATGAACTCGCTAAGAGCAGGGCATGGTCAGACAGATACTTTCTGACTAAGTACGCTTAGATATGCCTCTTTTCACATGCAAGCTTATGCTAAAGAGCATATCCACCGTCAAAAAATTCCTTTGAGATACTGATTTTAGGGGCCATTGCATCACGTAGTTTGCAATACTGGATTTCCTTAGGGCGAGTTCCTCGAGGGGTAGAAATCTGTACATAACCGCAACAATAAGTCTCCTTTAAGCTTTTCCTTCTCTTCGCCTTTGTTTCGTTCCTCTCTTCTTCCATTTTTTCTTTTCATCTTTTTAAACTTTCTTAATAACCAATGTTTTGATGGGGGCTCTTCCTGTTCAAGGTACTTTCCTTATTTCAGTGACTTTCCAATATCAACCATCATTAGCCGTATAAGTGCATTCACATCGCGTCTACCACACTTGAAATTACTTAAAAAAACTAAATAACGCTATTCATTGTTGTTGGTGACTAAGTACGCTTATGATATGCCTCTTTTCACATGCAAGCTATGCTAAAGAGCCATATCCACCGTCAAGCCGACGAAAGATCGCTACAAACACGAGGATTATTGGATATCGAAGGAAACCTAGCCAAAACGGATTCTAAAAGATTTCGTCACGTTCACATACTAAGTAGGGATATAATTTCCCAACTTTTAGGAATATAAACTGTACACCGCCTTACAGTTAGGCCTGCAGAAGGTAAGCACGTCTTATCGTTGTTGCTGCAGGAGTTGTAAAGAGTATGAAGAGAGGTAACTGCGATTAACATCATCTGCAATTATTCGTCGCTGAGAGGAAGCGCTTTCTGGGATCTCCATTTCTGGATAATCTGCGCCTAATCGTGGATTAAGGCATTAACGACTGTGTAGCCTTTATCGGGTCTCAAGATGGTTTGAAGAGGATATATAATGCTGTTTTTTCGTGGTATCGCTACAGGAATGATGTCCCTGACATCAAGCAGCTACTTTAATCTGTCCTAAGCAGCCAGTAGTTCGACATGAGCTACGCGGCAGGCATCTAATAACCATAGCCTGAGCTTTTCAAGGGGGATAATAAGATTGATTGGGAATATGATATCCTGACTTTAATACTGGTTATAACGAGCTACACAAGAAAATAGCAATGACTAAAAAATATTCACATATGCAGACTCACAACAAACAACACAAAAAACAAAAAAACAAGAGATAGCAACAAGTCTGTACAAATCATGGTAATAAGTATGGCTAAAATGTTGCTAGTCACGCTTTTAGATGAACGAGGGCAGGTATTCGGCAAAAAAAACTGAAATTGAGGTGCATAGCGCAGCAGGTGTGGAGTCTGCAACTACAACACTCACAACAACAAACAGTAAGGAAGGCTAAGTTCTATAGTCCATAGTTTCTATTGGTGGACGCCATTTCGGGATATCGCCATAAAGGTTGACCAGGGGTGACTCTAGAATGTGTGTTGTACGATATGGGTATCAAATGAAAGGTGTTAATGAGTATTTTAAAAGGGAGTGGGCCTTAGTGCTATAGGTGGACGCCTTTTCGAGATATCGCCATAAGGTGGACCAGGGGTGACTCTAGAATGTGTGTTGTACGATATGGGTATCAAATGAAAGGTGTTAATGAGTATTTAAAAGGAGTGGGCCTTAGTGCTATAGGTGGACGCCTTTTCGAGATATCGCCATACAGGTGGACCAGGGGTGACTCTAGAATGTGTTTTAACGATATGTGTATCAAATTAAAGGTATTAATGAGGGTTTTAAAAAGTGGCCCTCAGTTGTATATGTGAAGGCGTGGACCAGGGTGACCCAGAAACATCATCTGTCGGGTACCGCGAATTTATTTATATAGTAATACCACGAACAGTATTCCTGCCAAATTCCAAGGGCTTTTGATTTCGCCAGCAGAACTTTTAATTTTCTTCTACTCAATATGGTAGGTGTCACACCATTTTACCAAGTTTTTTTCTAAAGTTATATTTTGCGTCAACAAACCAATCCAATTACAATGTTTGCATTCCTTTTTTCGTATTTGGTATAGAATTATGGCAATTTTTTTTTAAATTTTTCGTAATTTTCGATATCGAAAAAGTGGGCGTGGTCATAGTCGGATTTCGGCTATTTCTTATACCAAGATAAGGTGAGTTCAGATTTTTGCTCAAGTTATCGTGTTAACGGCCAAGCGGAAGGACAGACGGACGACTGTGTATAAAAACTGGCGTGGCTTCAACCGATTTCACCATTTTCACAGAAAACAGTTAACGTCATCAAATCTATGCCCCTACCAAATTTTACAAGGGTTGGTAAATTTTTGTTCGACTTATGGCATTAAAAGTATTCTAGACGAATTAAATGAAAAAGGCGAGCCACGCCCATTTGAAATTTTCTTTTATTTTTGTATTTTGTTGCACCATATCATTACTGGATTGAATGTTGGCATAATTTATTTATATACTGTAAAGATATTAAATTTTTTGTTAACATTTGCCTTTTAAAAAAAAATATTTTTAGAGTGGGCGTGTTCGTAATCCGATTTTGCTAATTTTACTTAGCACACATATAGTAATAGGAGTAACGTTCCTGCCAATGTCATCATGATATCTTCAACGACTGCCAATTACAGCTTGCAAAACTTTGAAATTACCTTCTTTTAAAAGTGGGCGGTTCCACGCCCATTGCCCAAAATTTTACTATTTTCTATTCTGCGTCATAAGGTCAACCCACCTACCAAGTTTCATCGCTTTATCGTCTTTGCAATGAATTATCGCACTTCTTGGATTTTTCGAAATTTTCGATATAGAAAAGTGGGCGTGGTTAAGGTCCGGTTTCATTCATCTTAAACAGCGATCTCAGATGAGTGCCCAGGAACCTACATACCAAATTTTATCAAAATACCTCAAAATTTAGTCAAGTTATCATGTTTACGGACGGACGGACGGACGGACGGACGGACGGACATGGCTAAATGAATTTCTTTTTTCGCCCAGATCATTTTGATATATAGAAGTCTATATCTATCTCGATTAGTTTATGCCGTTACGGATTACCGTTATGCGAACAAAGTTAATATACTCTGTGAGCTCTGCTCAGCTGAGTATAAAAAGTGCAACACCTCTAATGAAAAGTGAGTTTAAGCGCATCTTTGCCTAGTTTTCGCAATATCTAAATGGTTACTTGCCGTTATTATAAAAATAACAAAAACGGCAACAACAAATCATCATCAACAACAATAAAACGATGTTAATTTGTTGCAACCTCACATATCTTTCGCTTTCGTCAGTTTCCGTTCTGCCAGCCAGCGCCAGCAAAAGTGACACATTTGCATTAACGCACACGTCACTACTGTAAAATGCAACTGTCAACTTTGACAGCATAATAACAGAGCGTTGCGTCACCTATGCAGCCAATATGTTTGATTTTAAACGTGACAACAACAAAAATAAATAAATATTTTAGCACCTAACAATGTGGGAAATTATTTTCAATTAACAACAACAAAGTCGCAAGTTTCAGTGAAATTTTTCATGAACAAAAACAAAGATCTTGAACTACAATTTTGAGGCATGCAAATTTCTTTTTCTCTGTCGGCATACTTTGCTTCAATGTCACTTCAATTTGCTTTACCGATATTTGGCAACTGCATGCTTAAATTTTAATGGCAGATGAAAGAGATGACATCTTTGCTTTGCGAAAATAAAATTAGCAAAGCTTAGTCGCAACAGGATAGGCTAGGAAGCGGTAGATGTTTTAGCTACTTTCTCTTAGTCTTAGTCTTACAGTCGACCCCGAACCCAAATTCTTGTAACATAAGAAACAGAGATAGGCTTAGGATGCGGTAGATGTTTTAGCCTAACTTTCTCCTAGTCTTAGTCTTACAGTCGACCTCATACCCAAATTCTTGTAACATAAGAAACGGAGATAGCTTAGGAAGCGGTAGATGTTTTAGCCTAACTTGCTCTAGTCTTAGTCTTACAGTCGACCCCGAACCCAAATTCTTGCCACATAAGATTTAATTTATTGAGTGAGACAAAGTTTTTGTGCATAGGTAAGTTAACTAATTTGGTTGTTGTTTTTGTATCGGCTCATAGCGATAAAGATACTTTCCCGAAAATGGACATATGGTTTCATTAGTGTTTGCCTTTTTGAGTCAACAGAAAGGCTTTAGACTATGAAATACCGCCGTAGCACACTGATTAGCTATGCAGTGTGTGAACTCATTACCTCATGTCCCTGCTGCCCGGACCCATCCTGACAAAACATTGTTTTTCGCTCGCAAGTCATTTGGGACTCCAATGCATTCATCCACTAGCTTAGAAGTAATTGTGGAGGCACGTAAGGGTGCCGGCTGTCTGACATAATGAGGATACTCCTCGAGGATCTTCATAGATATACCGCAAACTGCTTACTTACTTTCTAAATTGGCGCTTAACCGTTTAAACTGTTATGGCCGTCCAACAAGGTGCACCAGTCGCTTCTTTGCTCTGTCAACTAGCGCCAATTGCTCACACCAAGGGAATTTAAATCGTTTTCCTCTGGGTCTATTCAGCGGAGTGAACCGCCCTCTTCTTCTGCTTGAACTGATAAAACTTCATTCATAGATTTCGGCCTGAAAAATGGTAGCGTAGCATTCCATTGTTGTCGATTTCTTGGCGCCCGATAGATGCCTGTAGCCGTTTTTCCTCCTTAAATTTTGATTCATACGTAAACAAATTTGGATTTCCTGTTATCCAAAGAGTTCTGTCCACAACATACACCTCAAATTCCTTGAGATACTGAGTTTAGGGCCATTGCATCACGTAGTTGCAATAAGGGATTTCCTTAGGGCGAGTACTCGAGGGGTAGAAATCTGTACATAACCGCAACAATAAGTCATCTTTAAGCTTTTTCCTTCTCTTCGGCTTTGTTTCGTCCCTCCTTCTTCCATTTTTTAATACTTTTTTAAACTTTCTTAATAACCATGTTTGATGGGGGCTCTTCCTGTTCAAGTACTTTCCCTTATTTCAGTGACTTTCCAATATCAACCATCATTAGCCCGTATAAGTACATTCACATCGCGTCCACCACACTTGAAATTACTTAAAAAAAACTAATAAACGTTATTCATTGTTGTATGTGTAATTTCTTATTAATGACTTGAAGTTATTTTTTGTAATAATTTCATTGAATATTTGCTGACCAACAATGCTGGTACCAGTGATGAGCAATACATATCAATTAGATAGCATTGCAAAAGCTTCCAAATCACCCAGAAGCATTAAAATGTAAAAAAATGGGGAAAAGTGACTTTCACTACAAAAAAGTTCAAGACAAAATGTTTTGTACTCATTACTAATAAAAATCTTTTAAAAAAAATATACAATTTCTTGTGGTCATTGTGCAAAAACGTGCAAATAGTTGTAGATAACCACTTGTCATATGTTATATTATGTATGACGATAGTTTACCCTCATATCTTTCGTTTATGCTTACTCAAAGTGTAGAGTTCGTGCAAAGTGTATTAGTCATGCTCTGTTGCCTATTGCAACCACTCAGTGTAACCATATCTTTATTTCGTTAAGTTGTTGAAATATACAGGTGCTTCTTTTTACTTTTACTTAAAAAAACTATTGATGATTAATGATATGTCAAATGTTTTTTAGATGACATTCACTTTTTGCACCCGATCGTAATAGCCTTTTTATACTCAGAGTGCTTTGCACACAGAGTATATTAACTTTGATTGGGTAACGGTTGGTTGTACAGGTATAAAGGAATCGAGATAGATATAGACTTCCATATATCAAAATCATCAGTATCGAAAAAAAATTGATTGAGCCATGTCCGTCCGTCCGTCCGTCTGTCCGTTAACACGATAACTTGAGTAAATATTGAGATATCTTCACCAAATTTGGTACACGAGCTTATCTGGACCCAGAATAGATTGGTATTGAAAATGAGCGAAATCGGATGATAACCACGCCCACTTTTTATATATATAACATTTTGGAAAACACAAAAAACCTGATTATTTAGTAAATAATACACCTAGAATGTTGAAATTTGACGTGTGGACTGATATTGAGACTCTTGATAAAAATTTGAAAAAAATTTTAAATGGGCGTGGCACCGCCCACTTGTGATAAAATCAATTTTACAAATATTATTAATCATAAATCAAAAATCGTTAAACCTATCGTAACAAAATTCGGCAGAGAGGTTTGCCTTTACTATAAGGAATGCTTTGAAGAAAAATTAACGAAATCGGTTAAGGATCACGCCCACTTTTATATAAAAGATTTTTAAAAGGGTCGTGGACGAAAATAATAAGCTATATCTTAGCGAAAAAGAGCTTTGTATCAATGAATTTTACTTTCTAAAGTTGAATTATAACATTAAATTGGAAAACACTAAAATTTTGAAAATGGGTGTGGCACCGCCCCTTTTATGACTAAGCAATTTTCTATGTTTCGGGAGCCATAACTCGAAGAAAAATTAACGGATCGTAATAAAATTGGTACACAAATTTTCCCTATAGCAGAAAATATTTCTAGTAAAAATGGACGAGATCGGTTAAAGACCACGGCAACTTAGATATAAAACAAGTTTAAAAGGGTCGTAGACTAGAATAATAAGCTATAACTTAGCAAAAAATAGTTTTGAATCAATGATATTTCACTTATCAAGTTTATTGTAAGAGGAAATGGGGAGACATTTTTTTTAAACGGGCGGTGCCACGTGTTATGTAGAAAAGTAATTTATCTGAAATGAAATGTACAATTGAAGCTCACGCTGAGTATATAATGTTCGGTTACACCCGAACTTAGACACCTTTGATTGCTATTGAATACAATTTACATCAGAATGTTGAACTTCAATATAATTTTAAGTAAAGTTAAGAGTTTGGAGCGATTCCAAATGATTACAGGGTTTTCGTTTTTAGATTTTCTAGGTTTTTCCGCAGATAGTATTTAATAAAAGGTTTTTTAAGATTTTGGAGACTTTAAAAAAATTTTGGAGACTTTGAGGACTGTGTTATTTTTTATAGAGTGGTTGTTTTATTAATTTGCAAAATACAGTGGTTTAATATGCTTTACCACGAGCAGAACACCATTTTAGACTTTTGATACCGCCACAAATTTCAGAAAAATATCTATCAAATGCCCTCTGAGTTTAACCAATTTTTTACCAATAAAACTTAAGTTTTTATGTTACATATATTTAAAACACATAACTTGAAGAGCTTTTCAAATAACAGCAAAAAAACGTAGGAAATAGTTTTTGGAGACTTTATATGACATTAACTTTTGCACCCGATCGTGATGATCATTACTTTGGCTAGGATTTGAATTGAATACACTTTACTTCAAAAGTTTGAACTTCATAAGTCTCTTACAGTTAAAAGTTTAGTGTAGAGTTTGGAGGGACTTCAAATGATTATAGAATTTTCGTTTTTGGATTTTCTAGGTTGTTAGGCCGATAGTATTTTGTAAAAAATTCTTTTAGATTTTGGAGACTTTCAAATTTTTTTTTAGACTTGGTAAAGTTTTTTTTTATTTTGATGAGGCGTTGTTATTTTAATAATTTTTTTCTAGTATACTTTAGAAAATTTTTTCGAATTTGCATTCCATGCAATATGTGCACCGTTGTGCAAGACAAAGCGGCTCCCCCTAATGTGAGTTTGATTGAACTACAGCTCACAAAATTTTAAAAATCTTTGCAATGATTAGCATTACGAAATTCAAAAAAGCACACTTTCTATTACGCCATTAATGTAGTTGCTTAAAATTTTAATTTCAGAAATTTTTGGTCTCAATTAATTAAAAATATTTCCATTTACAATCTCTGCAACGTTTACAGTGACAATTTTTCAAAAACAATTATCAAAACTAATTGACACCATTTTCTGAATGAAAATGCATAACACAAGCGGCAAATAAGGAAATATATACAAGTTCAGTTACATATAAATTTGTCATTTTCGTCCCACATGCAAATCAAAAAAATTTTTAAATATGTTAAGTATCACAAAGTTTTTTTAGCTTTAAGTGAATTTTAGTGATCAATTTTTACTGTGTACCATTAAAAGGCGTCCAACGTTAAGCTATCGAACGCTCGCACTAAAAATTCCAAAAAGCGCAAAACTGCTTATGCCCATATAACAAACCAATGGGTACTACACCGTAAGAAATTAAGCCAGTAAAATCAACAAATCAGGTTTGTTATTCTTGAATTAACAGGCATTCAGTTAAGTTGGTCGCATTACGGTTAATTCAACCGAGTTTTTTGTATAAAACAATATAAACCTGTCTCGCTAATTAGGTTAGGTTAGGTTGAAGTGGCCGGGCCACGAGAACCTCACATAGACTGAATGAGTCCGTAGTATTACAGAAGTTTATTTTATCGACCAAACTATAAAACCCTATCAAAACCCAGGACCTATGTTATAAAATAACTCCGTCCTCTTGGCAAATACTAGAAGCTTTCTAGGACTTCAGCCACTTGCTGCTTCTAGATCTGACAGCCGTAACACTCCTAATAGCGGGTGTCTTACCCTGGCAAGCGCAGGGCACGAGCACAAAAAGTTTCCATCGTTTTCTCCTCCAACCCGCACTCTCTATATCTGCTACACTGACCGGCCAAGCCTAATTTAAAGGCATGTGACGCCAGAAGGCAGTGTCCAGTCAGAATACCCGTCATGATTCTACAGTCCTCTCTTTTTAATGATAGAAGCAACTTTTTAGACTAAGGTTGTAAGTCCTACACATAATCTTCGACACTTTACAGCCCCGCGCTTGAACCCAAGCCTTTCCCGCTTATCTTAGTGGTCCTATTAAATCGTTCTCAAGATCGTCGGGCTTGTACCATTATGATGCTTCTTACCAGAACATACCGGATCTACATATATCCGTCAAAGGGATATTAGCAGCGATAAAAATCCCCAAAACTTGCGGGGATTGTTTTTATCGCTACAAGGACAACATCCATCTATCCACCTGCCTCTCCGCTGTTTAACCCTCTTCCTCTCTTATTTTTTCTCTCTCTATATTTTCTAGTTAACTTAATCGGATTCTTCAATTTCCCTTTTGCTTTTATAACTCTCGATCTTCCTCTTGTTGTCTTTACTTTTACGACTTCCCTACAACTTCCACTACTTTTTCTTCCCATTTCCTCTCTTTTCTCTTCCCTTTTCTTTCATGTCATAAAAAAAAACCAAGGGTGCAAAGCAAGAATGCAATTTCGGTATACACGGACGGTTCCAAAATGGAGTGCAGTGCATGAGCTGGTGTCTTCTGCAAATATCATAAGGTGTTGGTTGCTCTCTACCCGTCTATCCAATTTTATTAGTATCTTCCAAGTGGAAGTTCTCCATAGGGACGGCGAGTGCGCCTTTGCGGAGGACTCGGTGGGAGGTCGCAAGGTGTGCATTAACTCAGATACCCAAGCAGCGCGAATGGTGCTTAACTCCCCCGTCACTTCGTCAAAGGCCGTCAGCAGCTGCAAGAGGTCGCTACAGGCCGCAGAAAACTTTGAAAAAAATAACCGTCATATGGGCACCTAGTCACAGAAAGATCGGGGCAATGAGAAAGCAGACAAACTTGCAAGGGCAGCGGCACTGCTGGAGGCTGCGGAGGCAATCGAGATGCATCGTCCACTTACATCAATTAAAAGAAACATACATAGCAGATTCAAGGAGCTAGCTGTTTCCAGCTGGTACTCCTCGGCCAACTGCAGAATAATCAGCAAAACTGGCCAAATTAAGGCAGTAAGAGAACAAATGACCTTCTATATATTTCAAGGAAGCAAATCTTTATGATCACTGCCATAATAGTGGGACGCTGGCCGTATGGCCGGCATGCTGAAAGAATGGGAATCTTTTTTAACAGCATTTGCAGGAAGAAGGCAGCAAAGAAACAGTCGCGTACTACTTGTGTGAATGCTCAGCTTTAGCAAACATTACGTTTCTAACTATGGACAGTTATATACTGCCGGAAATTGAGGAAGTAGCTGATTGTTCTATAAAAGATATCAGCAGGTTCATCGTCCGCTTCAAATAGTTCGAACGGAGTACCGACTAGCCATACCAAATCAGCAGCGGGGCTGTAAAGTGTTGAAGATTATGGGTAGGTCTTACAACCTTAGACTAACAAAGTACCTTCTATCATTAAAAAGAGAGGACTATAGACTCATGACGGGTATTCTGACTGGGCACTGCCTTCTGGCGTCACATGCCTTTAAATTAGGCTTGGTCAGTGATAGCAGATGTAGGAAGTGCGGGTTGGAGGAGGAAATGATAGAGCACGTTCTGTGCTCGTGCCCTGCGCTTGCCAGGCTAAGACTCCAGCTATTAGGAGTGATTCAGCTGTCAGATCTAGAAGGAGCAAGTGGCTTAAGTCCTAGGAATCTTCTAGTATTTGTCAAGAGGACGGATTTATTTTATAACATAGGTCCTGGTTTTTGATAGGGGTTTTCAGTTTGGTCGTTAAAACAAACTTTGGTAACACTACGGACTCATTCAGTCTATGTGAGATCCTCATGGACCGGCCAGTTTAACCTACCTAACGGACTCCACTTCTGTCTGGTTTTATTGCGTCATGCTAGGTATTTTATGTCCTTTGTTTTGACAATTTATGCGAAGTTGATTCCACAAGCCTTTGCAATGGATACAAGTTTACACAAATATCCGTTGAAGCTTTTTGCTTTCAGTGTAATAGTTTACTAATGCCAATGCTACGTTAGGAAAAAATAAATCATATTTTTTTACCTCTTTAACTTAAAAACATAAAACTTTTGTTACTTAAAACCAAACACAATTTTGGGCCGCAAAAATTTGCAAGTGAATTGCGGTGGCGCAAATTTTTGGCAAAAGAAAATAATAAAAATTATTTAACTAAAATATGTACGCTAATTGGCCGATGGCAACGTTTACTGATGACGACAGTGGCACGAGCCCAGCTGGTAGCCAAACCATAGACAAGCAGCCGGTGCGAATTAGTTCAGAAATAACTCAATTGTGGGTAGAGTGGGTAAAGAGCGCGAGAGAGCGGCAGCGATAAGCTTTGTAAATGTTGCAATATTTTTTGTTTTCAGTTAATTTAACTACATTTTTTAAAGCTGCTTAACGCCACTGCTTTTGTGAACTAAACAAAAGAGATACCTTAAAGCAAGATTAGCCAGCTGTAAGCGCTGAAGTAATGGGCTCGCAAGGGGCGGCAGTTATGCTTAAGTGGTTAGTATTTTTATTATTTTTTTTTGCTGAGTATTTTTTATGGAATTGGTATTAATTTTGTTGATTGGTATTAATATAGACTTGTGAAAAAAATAATAAAATTAAGACTGGTGCATTAAAATTTTATTAATAATTACCACAAAAGATAAACCAGAGTTTTTTAAGTTTTTTTTTCAAAACTAGAGATGTTTTGTCAGAAAAATATATTATAACGAATTTGGGAAATTCCTGCTTATTTTGCACTTTCTGTTAATGTTCGAATCGCTGAACTGTCGAATAAATACTTAACTTCAATATTCAGTATTGCAAAATGCTCTTTATTTAGACAACTTTGGTGGTAGTACTTCACAATTATACTTCACTAATAGCGTGGTGAGATCAAACTGATTACTGATTGCTCAGCGAACATGTCTTCTGGAACAATTGTATCTCATTTGGTTATTTAGCTATATCCGTGTGTATATGTGAGTAACAACTTCTGCTGTTAGCTAATGATAATGTGGTGTGTATGTGAATTAATCTCTTTGCTTTAAGCTGCTGGTTATGTGTATGTGTGGCTGCTTGATTTAATGTTTACATGAACATAAGTGTGACTGCTTGCTTTAATGATTACATGTACATAAGTGTGACTGCTTGCTTTATTGTTATTGTGCATTTATTTAGTAGCAGCTTAGTGATGTTTAAAAGTGCTAATATTCGCCAAAATAGACATATTTTTGAATTTTAAATCATTCGTCAACTCTGGATGAAGAGATTTATCTGCGAAGCGATGAAGGCCGAACTTCTCTTCCAATTCGCTTCATGCTCTCTTTGATTTTCCATAAAAATCGGCGTGACGGGTTCTACATGTTTTTTACCACCTTTGAACGGCATCTGCAAGGCAGACGAACTTTCAATGCGCAGCTTTCCCATGACAGAAAGACGCTCGGACCCCGCTTAGTAAAATTTGTTTCTTATTGGGAAAACTTGAACCCAGGACTTTCTCTGAGCTAGGCTTCCATCACACCACGGCGGCCGTAGAGCTGCAGATTAAAAAAACATGGCAAAACTGGCAGACGTTTTTATACTCAGTTGAGCAGAGCTCACAGATGAAACTTGGTAGGTGGGTTGACCTTATGACGCAAAATAGAAAATTAGTAAAATTTTGGACAATGGGCGGGGCACCGCCTACTTTTAAAAGAAGGTAATTTAAAAGTTTTGCAAGCTGTAATTTGGCAGTCATTAAAGATATCATGATGAAATTTGGCAGGAACGTTACTACTATTACTATATATATGCTAAACAAAAATTAGAAAAATCGGATGAAGAACACGCCCACTTTAAAAAAAAATTTTTTTTAAGTCAAATTTTAACAAAAAATTTAATATCTTCACTGTATATAAGTAAATTATGTCAACATCCTACTCCAGTAACGATATGCTGCAACAAAATACAAAGATAAAAGAATATTTCAAAATGGGCGTGGCTCCGCCTTTTTCATTTAGTTTGTCTAGAATACTTTTAATGCCATAAGTCTAACAAAAATTTACCAATAGGGGCATAGATTCTATGACGGTAACTGTTTTCTGTGAAAATGGGCGAAATCGGTTAAAGCCACGCCCAGTTTTTATACACAGTCGACCGTCTGTCCTTCCTCTCGGCCGTTAACACGATAACTTGAACAAAAACCGATATATCTTTACTAAACTTAGTCCACGTACTTACCTGAACTCACCTTATGTTGGTACAAGAAATGGCCGAAATCGGACTATAAACCACGCCCACTTTTTCGAAATCGAAAATTACGAAAAATGCAAAAATGCCATAATTCTTTACCAAATAACAAAAAAGAGATGAAACATGGTAATTGGATTGGTTTATTGACGCAAAATAGAACTTTAGAGAAACTTTGTAAAATGGGTGTGACACCTACCGTATTAAGAAGAAGAAAATGAAAAAGTTCTGCAGGGCGAAATCAAACCTCCTTGGAATCTTGGCAGGAATACTGTTCGTGGTATTACATATATAAATAAATTAGCGGTACCCAACAGATGATGTTCTGGGTCACCCTGGTCCACATTTTGGTCGATATCTCGAAAACGCCTTCACATATACAACTGAGGGCCACTTTTTAAAACCCTCATTAATACCTTTAATTTGATACACATATCGTACAAACACATTCTAGAGTCACCCCTGGGCCACCTTTATGGCGATATCTCGAAAAGGCGACCACCTATAGACCTAAGGCCCACTTCCCTTTTAAAATACTCTTTAATACCTTCCATTTGATACCAATGTCATACAAACACATACCAGGGTTACCCTAGGTTCATTTTCCTACATGGTGATTTTCCCTTATTTTGTCTCCAAAGCTCTCAGCTGAGTATGTAATGTTCGGTTACACCCGAACTTAGCCTGCCTTACTTGTTTTGTCCTAACTTTAGTTTAACTGCATAAATTTTAAGAAGTTTTTACCTCATACCCCGCGCTCCCCCTCCCCTCTCTCTCTTCCTTTTTGTAATCCTTTTATTCTCTCCTCACTCAGGATCCCTTTCTTCATCTCCATCTATTCCCTCATTTCTTTTCGCTCGATCTATCTTTATCTCTCCATCTTCGTCTCACTCTTTTCTCAGTCTCTTTCTCCTTATTTTTTCTCTTATCTCTAGTTCTTCTTATTTTTCTCCATCCCTTATTCGAAGTCCCCGTTCCAGTCCGAGCACAAGTCCCAGTCCCATTTCTAGTCCGAGTCCCAGTGCCAGTCTCAGTCCCAGGCCCATTCCCAGACCCAGTCTCCTTCCTAATCACAGTCTTAGTCCCAGTCCCAGACTCAGTCAGAGTCCCAATCCCAATCCTAAACTCAGTCCCAATCTCAGTCGGTCCCTGGTCTACTTCCCGGAAAAAAATTCTAACAACTTCTCACGTTGGGATGGGTTTCCGGGCATCAAAGACAAGAAGATAATTAATAGGCAGATTTCCTAGATAAGTTCCTATTGAAACATGTTTCCATATATGTCACTCCTTATACCTCAGAGACGAGTTTGGACCTTAATGAAGTTAGAGACTCTCATTACACCTTAAAATTCCTTATATGTAAATAGCGAACGCATCCAAATATTTTTATTTACTTTACTAATTCAAATCTTATGACAGATATTTTCAATCATGTTGTAATTACGTACTTTACTGTCATGCTGTTATTAAAAGCTCTTGTAATGTATTTTCTTGCACTTAATTGACTTTTCAACACCGGAGTGCTCATAAATGGGTATGCCAAGCAACTTTCGATTTCAAAAACTTGGCGCGAATAAAGCACAAATTAAAATAAGAGCCAACACCTACATAACCTTATTAAGCAGGAAAATTAATTAACTTAGTGTATTAAAAATGGGAATAACGATAATGGGCGTAAACGAGAAAATTAAGATGTACGAGGGGATTGCAATAGACGTCAGTCCGTTAGTATGCTGCCTATGAAATAGTTTTATCATTCCTTTGTCAGTTGTCAATTTGCATAGTTTTAAAATTACTAATGCCCACAGAAAAAGGTGCTAATACTGTGAGGCATGTGATAATTCCTCGCTTACTCACTATGGCTTCTATCAACCTGATCTTTATGCCTTACCGTTACTGCGCCTTTTATAGTCAGGCTGCGGTTGAGTTTCCACGCCTAGAAGCCTCTACGTTGCTTCCGAATATTCAGTCGTATTTTTATGAAATATTATTTACCTCATAGTTGTTGTCACCACTGCTATCCATTTCCTTCTTGCACACACATTTTCGTGCACCTATCGTTATCTATATGATCTCGTTAGTTGAGGGGCTTTGAGTTGTTAAGTGGTGTGAAATAATCCATAAAATTTGTCGCATTGCACTCCATCTTAGGTCCGGTTTTCAGTAGTTTGTTAAGCTAAGCTTAAACTAAGTTTGCTTAGACTCTAGTCAAATTTAAACTCTAGTTAAACTGCTGAGCAGTTTTACAGTCTCAGTTTAAGGCCTCCTTTGGGGTAGGCTTTTTGTACGGCAACATTGGTTTTTTATTATCCAGATAATTCGCAGATACGACAACAGCTGGAATTTGTTTACTCAACAAACATTTAAGAGATGTTTCTCCAGCGAAATATATATCTAGTTCCGGAGGTGATATCCAACATCAATATCTAGTTATTCTTAAACCAGATACTTCTCAAGTTGAAATCCAACTTCATTCTCCAATCACTGTCCAACCTTTGAGAAATCTTGTAAAATTTCTAGTTCTCGAGTTGAGCTCCAACCTCATTAGCATTTCTAAGTTATTAGCCAACCTTCGAGAGATTTTAAGAAATGTACAGTTCTCAAATGAATAATCAAGACGTTTTTCCAGTTGATATCCTACATTGGATATCGAGCCGAGGTGAAGTTTAAAAAAATCTAAAAGGTGGTACCACGAAAGCCAACAGCTATTTATTGTGAGAGATAAACTCCTGATTGATAGCAGTAATTTATTTATTTATTTATTTAATTATTTATTTATTGGAATCTTACATTTGAGTCGAATTAGAGACCACACTTGAATACAAGTTAGGAACATTTTTTTCAACTTAAGGAAGAGCATTCTTTGCTCTACGAAATATTCAATTTTCAAGATCAGCCGCTGTTGCGAATCAGATTTTCAGATTTTAGAAATATACTATAATATTCGAGATCGGTCGCTTAAATTTCAGCTAAAGTAGACTGAAAAACGGCAGAATAAGTTTAAGCGTAGTTTAACTGACAAACTGAGTTGTTTGTACTTGTACTGAAAAAACGGGCCTTAGTCTGTTGGGTAGTCCCGATTAGACACATTGCCCAATCTGGATGCTGATAGCCACTCAATGGTTGACAGGCGAATCATTTCTTCTCTCATACATAATGAATTTTTCTAATCTTGCCTTTAAGTTGTGTTCCTTGCTAGGAATATAAACTCCTTCATATAACAAATATTTGACTCTCTCATAACATATGGAACCATTGACGCCTGATTGTGAGAAACTTGTCTTTTTGAGGGATATTTCACGATAAAATTGGACATTTTTTTGTCTTCCATATAAAAACGAGATTTTCATGCGATTTTTTTATCTAAGATTTAGGGATTTTTGTTTAATTTCTGTGGGTAATTTTACAAAGTTTATCTGGCTTCACTCTCGGGAGCTCATGTTTGGTCTAAAACAGTTAACACCTAAAAGTCCTCTATGATGTTGGCCATCTTAGATAAATATAACCAGATATTAACCTTAAACTGATTGAAAGTAACTACTAAATCTGAGCGATGCGGGGAGGCTGAAAAATGCCGAATGCAGCAACCGTGTGTCCGTCCGTAGACTAAACAACAGCCCCGTTCTGGAACCGTCGCCCACCCCGGCACCACTTTCGCATTACTTCAGGGTGGCGTTCCATATTTCTCATTTTTTAAGAGCCTACTGTTGTCCCTGCGTCCAGGTTCCCGCTATTTACTCTGAGTGTCCATTTAATCGCCACTGCTTCGCATGCGCATTTCTCTGCGCTCCCTCTCAGCATCCATCAGGCGTGTCATTACTATAAATGCCATTTTGCTCACTGCAGTCCAGCACTCTTTCCTGTTGCACATATGTGATACTAAATTTCTCGTGGTAGGTTCCTCCCCAAAGACTCCATGCAAGGTGAGTTTTTCTTCGTGGAAACGGGGGCAGTAGAACATGACGTGTTCTGCGTTTTCTAACTCTGTGGTACACATTGGGCAATGAGGATCTTCCTCTATCCTACGCTTCCATAAATACTCTTTGAAACCGCCATGTCCACTCATTATGTGCGTGAGATGGTAGTTCAGTTCGCCGTGCTTCCGCTCATTCCATTGAGCTACGTTCCAAACTAGTGTGAAAGTCCAACGCCCTTTACTCGAGGCCTCCCACCGTTCTTGCCACTTAGCTATTGTTTGTGTCCTTGCTCTTCTCTTGTCTTCTTCAGATGGTCGCTCGATATTAGTGTTATACAGATCGGCCATTTCGCTTGCCAGTAAGTCCACTGGGATTTTCCGGGTTAGAACCAGGATCGCGTCGTCGGACACCGTCAGATAAGCACTTGCTATTCTTAAAGAAGCAAGTCAGTACGCTGCTAATATATATTTTTGATGGGTCTGTTTAGATCCATACCACACTGGTGCTGCGTATAGTATTATTGAACTGGTTACTATGGACAATAGCTAACGTGTAGCTTCGCTCGGAGCACCAATTTTAGGCATTATTCGCATAAGTGATCCATTAACTTTGGTAATTTTCTCCCCCACCGCTCTGAAGTGCTCTTTGAAAGTGACTTAGAGTCAACGTGCACTCCTAAGTATTTTAAGGAATCCTTTGAGGTGATTTGATGATCCCCGACAGTTAAGACTAACTCGTTCGCCGACCGTTTGGAGCTTACTAATACCACTTCCGTCTTTTGGCTAGCCAACTCCAGTCCTGTATTGGTCAGCCATTCCTTTATTCTTTGCTACGGCATCATTACATAATGCTTGAAGCAGGTCCAGTTTCTTGGCCACTACTACCACTGCAATATCATCAGCATATCCCACAATTTGCGTGTTTTCTGGTAGATCAATCTTTAGCACCCCGTCATACATTACATTCCAAAGCGTTGGACCGAGAACAGATCCCTGTGGGACGCCTCCTGTGATTTTGTACTCTTTTGCTCCTTGATCCGTGTCAAAAAGAAGTACTCTGTCTTTAAGATAGCTACCTATAATTCTGCGTAAGTAAGCTGGAGTGCCGAAGCTTTGCAGCGCTGCCATTATCTGCATCCAGTTCGCAGTGTTAAACGCATTCTTGATGTCCAACATAATCAGTGCACAGAACTTCCTTTTATTTTGGCCTCCAGAGATAGCTTCTCTAGCTATATTGACGACTGTTTGTATTGCATCTACGGTGGATCTTGATTTGCGAAATCCATATTGACTATTCGATAAGCCACCTGGTCTTTCTAAAGTCAGCTGTAGGCGCTCACTAATTATGCGCTAGAAAAACTTCCCTAGGGAATCCAGCATACAAAGTGGCCTATATGAGGATGGTTGGTCCGGCTGTTTACCACGTTTCAGCAATAGGACAAGTCTTTGTCATTTCCACGGGCGAGGGAACACGCCTTCTTGCATACAGGCATTAAAAAGATCAGTAAATAATGTAGCCCTAGTTGTAATCGCGGCTTTAAGGGCTATGCTTGGTACTTCGTCGGGTTGTTGTTGTTGTCGGGTCCTGGGGATTTGTTATCAGCAACTCTTTTTGCAGCGTCCAGCACCTCTTGCTCTGTAATTTTCGGAATTTCCGTACTTCTGAGATCCTCGCTTGGATAAGTCCAGAGATCTTGCGCCGGGAAAAGTGTTTCAACAATAATATTCATCAGTATCGGGCACGTAGGTTGCTGTGATATCTGTCCTTTAACTTTGGCCATCACAGTTCTGTAGGCTGATCCCCAAGGATCTAGGTCGACACTATCCAGCAGTTCCCTAAAGCATAACTTCTTGCTCTTTTTATGGCATTTTAAGTGCCTTTCTTTGTCCGACATAGGTGCTGTGTAGCTCTGCATATCGTGGTGATGAGCGTGCCCTCTGCGCTATTCTTCGTGCTTTGTGGCATTTTCTACGCTCTTCCGCAATTTCGTCATTCCACCAATATACCGGAGTGCGCTGTGCTTTTCCGCGACTTCTGGGCATGGCAGCATCACATGCCATACATAGCAACTTAGTGATTTGAACCGACTGGTCTTCCGCATGCGATTCTCGTACTATGGCGTCCTTCCAGATAATGTCAAATATTTGTGGGTCGAAAAGGTGCTGTTTCCATTTCCTACTTTGTCGATGTCTTGCTGCTACCGTTCGTGGAGTTTCGAGCAGCTCTACGCTAATAGCTTTATGGTCGCTGTGTGTGTAAACGTTGCTTATGGACCATTTTGCTCGTCTTGCTATTTCGCTGCTAGCGAAGGTGAGATCTATAATGGATCGTCTGGTACCTGTATCGACGGTATATATCCCTGGTTCATTTAGGAGTTCTAGCCTCAAAGAAGTAAGGCTTTCTTGGAGAACTCTCCCTCTTTCGTTGGTTCGTCTACTTCCCCACACAGATGACCATGCATTGAAGTCTCCACACACTGAAAGCGGGTGTTTACCTCGTGCTTCAATGGTGATCCCGTATATCTGTTTCGAACTCGGCGATGGTCATGCTCGGAGGGGCATAGCAACTGAAGACGTATATACCGTTGATTTTTGCCCACGTGAATCCTGCTACCGTTGGCGTCATAATTTCCTGTGGGAGAAATTTACCTGGTGCCCAAATTGAGGCTTTCCCTGCTGAATCTGAGAGCCAACCCTGCTCCTGGCGATTTTTGTATTGTTCAGAGAGTACCACTATGTCATATCCTCCTTCATAGACTGTTTGGGATAATAGCTCTTGGGCTGCCTCGCAATGGTTTAAATTGAGCTGCAATACCCTCATGAGACAGTCATTTTGCTGCCCTCTCGTTGTGGGCATTTAAAACTGCCTGCTGAATGTTGTCCCCCACATAGCACGCATTTCGGTGCATTTTCGCAACTTGCAGCCTTCTGAGCGCTGCGAGTCCCTTCGTACTCATCTCTCTTCAATTTGGTAGTTGCTTCACCGCAGCTCTGTAATAAGAGTTTTCAGTGGCCAACCCTGTGCCGTGAAGAGCTCTCACTTCCTTTGCCAATGCATACACGTTAATTTGTTGGTGTAATTTAAGCCAGACACGCATAGTTTAACAACACGACGGAGAGTTGTAACTAGGAATGATGGGAAGCTGAACGGTAGATGACTAAGTAGACGGTTCGAAGTAAAAGTAAAAACAGTAAAGACTGTCTATGAAGGCAAAGCTGCTAGTAGAATCGGCTAACGGTGTCTGATGGTAAAAATGATCTGAGAAATAAGTGAGCCTTGAAGGTGTGACTGAAGCTAAAACAGACCGTTGAAACGAGTTAACGGTGAACCGGTGAGCATTTGGTAAGTTTTCATAGCGACCAGTGAAGCTAGGTAACTGTTAGGTGGTTAGTGCTTAAAGGTGGGCCGGTGAATGGTGGACCGATAGTACGGCGGGTGATCGGTACCAAAGTTGGCCGTAGATGTAAAACGGCGAAATTTGTGAACCTGTGGCCGGCGGAAGGTTGATGATTAACCGTAGATGGTGGAGTATCAGACTTGACAAGGCAAAATGAAATGGTTGATTGGTGCCAAATTGGTGCCGCGGGAATATGATATGTTACTAGTATCACAAAAAGCAAAGAACGATCTTAAAAAGTAAATGCTAAATTAATTTATTAATCTGGCCCACATGTAAGGCAGAATCAAACGCGACAGTGTGTTGGAGACGAGTGTTGCTTTTTTAGGATTCTTTCCCCTTATCCTACAAAAAACCCCACCATATATTGAAACCGTCACAGCGTTTGTTCTCGTCTCCAACACACTGGTGCCTCCGCTTCGCTTCGCACAATATTTGTGATACAGACCTCTGTTATCAAAACCTGTCCTTTAACCCTTTGCTAAGTTTAAATCGGTATTCTTAAATATTAGTCATGATAAAACGTTTGAGAAGTTAACGTACTCAAGATTGGCAATCGCCGAACAAAATGCATAGCGTTCACTTGAATTGTGCTTGTATCTTGCATTTTCTTGCTGATTGCGTGTAGTGGTAACAACTTAAGTTATAAATACTCCCGCTGAAACCACTAGGGGTGTAAATACTTCTTATGGTTCTCAAACAGGAGCCTAATCTCATTGTATACGAGAAAAGGTAATAACCTTCAAGTTCTGGAGACCTATGTTCTAAAGCAGCTTTGCGAGTCCCAAGTGCTTTAAGCCACATAGGCCATTTTGTCCTCCTAACCCGCTCTGTATTAAACTGACTTTCACTTGGGAATGTCAAACTACATATATTTAAGTTTTCTGTAATGGATTTGGGTCCAGTATGTGACTATTTTGCTCTCAGACAATAACGGTTATATCAATTGGAAGAGTTTTTTTACATATTTCATTAGAGACAATGTGTGGACAGCTGACACGTCCATAACGTGCCTTGTAAATCACCTGTTTTTTTTCATTACGTAACATAAAACTACATATCAATCCACTTAAATTTCAACAAGTGGAGGACAATTTATATGCCATTCAAATGTCTACATATGCATGTAATGTATGTCATATCTTTCTACTCTGTAATAATTTTTATCGTTTGCTTATACTTGAACTTTAATTTGCATACTCATATATCAAGTATAGCCATTACAATCGCGCATTACTTACATACATTTATGTATGCATTCATATTAATGCACAATTCCAACAATTTATCAACTTTTCTATTTTATTACCACCAGCAACACCTTCAATGTGAAATAAAACACTCAAACAAATACTATAAGAGCGCGCAAACTAGCAGTAACTTTTTTAGCCAAGACCCGGGAGCCAGCAACTAGTTTTGGTGGCCAATAGTATCGAAACCAGAGATCGCAAATGACAGTTCTCGAAACCGATATTTTCAATTAAAACATTTATTTAATGAACGCTCTTTAAAAAGCTGTGAAATTCCAGCACTGCTGGTTTCGGTTTCTCCCGGAGTAAGACCGTTTAGCAAACAAAGTAAAGGGAATGGTCAGTGAACCAAGAACAACCGATCAATGGAAAAATTTTAAACACGTTCTCTCAAGACGTACAGATCGTAACGAATTTTAAGAATTCCTGATTATCCTGCGCCTTCTGTAGTTCGAATCGCTGATCTTTCGAATAAATAACTCAAATACTCAGTATAGCAAAATGTTCTTTATTCACAACACTATTGTGGTAGTAGTAGTTTACAATTACAACACTCGCGTACTTCATTAATAGCCTATTAAAATCAAATTGATTCATGATTCCTCAGCTTGTGCTGCTTTTATACTCTCTGTTGCCTCGTTCGCCTATTTATCTTAGGGTCTAGAGATTTCACAAACAACCTTCTCGAACAATCTCTTATGTATTTCTCATTGCTGTACTTATATTCACTTTTTTCTTCTTATTTTGTTGTGCTGATCTTCCGACAGGGTGGACAAATGATGTATATTGTGCTTTTCAAAATACGGCTTAAGGCACGACGATATTCGACTTTACGTCGTTTGCCTCTCACAATAAACGCAAGAAAACTTCAATTTTTTTTGTGTTCATCGATGAAAAATCGATAAATGTAAAGCGCGATAACCTCCGAAGAGATTTGAGGCACGATTTCTTATCCAGTTTGGGACGTTGTCCTTTTTTAATTTTCTCTACAAATTGGAGAGAAGGGACCTACTTGTTTTACTCCTACGTGTTGACTCCGAATAGCATATGCAAGGCAGATGAGTTTTCACTGAGAAGATTTTAATGGGAGAAATACACTTAGAGTACCTGATAAACACTGCCGAGTTCGTGAACAAACCCATGACAAATCTAGCTTTTTTTCAATAATAAACATATAACTTTTCGATAAAAAACCGATAACAAGTCGACAATTCACCGATAACTCTTCCATGTTATAACTTTTCGTGTTCATGAATTACTTTTTCCGAACTCAGCCAAATGATTCCAAAAGAGTCCCAATTGATAGAATGGAACACAATAGCAATTAGTCCCGAAACGTTTCCAAAGACATTTCCAAAATCGCCTCGAAATAGTACCTGAAAAAAATTTTAAGAATCCAAAATAGTCCCCAAGTGGTCTCAAAATTACGAGAAAAAACTCTCAAAATGATCCCCAAATTATACCCGAACAACACAAAAATGAGCGAAAGTAGGTCCTAGAAATAGTCCACGCATTACCCAAAAAATATACAACCGCGACGTAGTATAGTGTTTCTGGTTTAAATTTTGTGTAATAACAATTATTTGCAGACCCTTAAAATAACCATGATGAACCGAATTGCTTCTTCGGTTAACCATTAAATGCAATCTGTGATTAACGCTAATCAGCTAATTGGTTGTCATTCTGATTTTAAGTACGACGGACACCGCTTATTGGCTGACTGGGCTCCCGGACACTCTCCACAAATAAAAAAAAATATATTTATTTATGATTTACCACAATACTATAAATAAGTTTATTCTTCTATTCACTTATTATGACTTGCTTAGCTATATAAATCCATTTAATTTGTTCTATTATTCTTACTATATTTATGTACAATTGTTTAGATGCATTTGTTGCATTTTTTCTTAAATTCCCATATGCTTTGACACATTGACATTCAACTCGCTGATAAAAAACGAAGAATAAAAACTGGTCACAGAGATTTTCCATACCAAGTTTTGCTGCGAGCCACACCAAACTCGCTTGGAGTTGAAGGTAAAGCCATATAAAGAATAATATAAATATAGTTAAAACGGCAAATATGGTGACGTTTTAGTATCTACAATCCACTTTGATATTTGATGTTGGTAGCACCGTAGCACAGAGGTTCGTGTCTCCGCTATTAAGCACAACTCGTTTTGTAGCGAGTTATTTAAACACTTCAATAATTGCCGCTAGATGGGTATAACTTTCCTTTGCACGCCTAGCCTAGAGAATTACAAACAGGCGTACATACAAGTGAAGCTAATATAATAGAGGTACAACCAAAAAAAAATATATAAAATCCGTAAGAAATTTTGGGTAGAAAGAGGACTTGGCCAAAAGTACCCATAGGCGAATAAAAGAGACTTGTGTGACTCTGGCTGTAGGGGCACGAAGAGAATATGTCCGATACTACCCGTATGGATACAAAAGGGGTCTGTCGAACACTGTCGTGTGTCGAACGTTACAGAAAAAATATGTCCTGCGTAAAAAGAGGGTGTGTCGAACAGTACCCGAAGGGGTACAAAAAGGAAGTGTCGAACATTACAAAAAGGATCTGTCCGACAATACCCATCGGGCTATAAAAAGGACCAGTCCGACACTTCCCGTTCAGGCATGAACAGGTACAATTGGTTCCTCCGTAGGGCATGCTCAAACAAAAGGGACCACTCCAACCCATATAGAAAGATCAGAACTGGCTATAGTCGCATACTCCTTTGTGACTCAACCCGGATTCATCCCTAGACTAGTCGTATTTTTTGCAGGGAAGCGTGCTTAAACAGCAAATTCTTAAAGCACTTTTTGGTGAATTCGATTGTTGAACAATTAGAAAAGAAGTTGTTGTTAGATAGCGAGCAATAATGAAGCCCTACCAGCAATTTCAGTGTAACCAACAAAAAAATTTTTCAGGGAGAAGGTGTTTAAAGTGCCACTTAACAGTTCCAAGAGGGCATAGTTCCAAAAAAAAATAGAGGCAAAATAGGATAAGCCTTTGAAATGTAAGCACACAAGTGTTTTAGCAGGATTGGGAATATATTCCATATCGACAAACTAGTTGGCAAAGTTGGAAGAGTGAGGAGACGTGTGCCTTTCTGAAGACGTTTCCCTTTCTGCAGTCAAAAAGATACTAAATGGAAGAAAATGAGAAAAGAGGAAAACGGAAGAGGAGGTCAGAAAAGGACGGGGAGAAAATAAAGTGAATAGCAAAGAAAGGGAGAAGCAAAGCGTGGGATATAAGAAGAAGACATTTATTAGAAGCGGCAAGAGTAACGTTAAGAGTAAAACTACTAAGAATAGGAAGAGACAGGTGGAGGCAGATCAGCAGAGAGGAGATTTGATTACTTTTCAATTATCAGTCAGTGACTACTTCGCCACATCACATATCCTACAGACGGAGTCTCAGTGTTACTTCACCTTGGCCCTTCCGGTGAAGCTGGATTCTAAGCGCTACCTCCCTTTGGCTTATTTCTACATTCGTGGTTGGCAAATTATCGCTCTTCACATCCTCTCTCTGACTTGCAGCTTTCGAGGTTGCCGCCACCTCCCTTTTGGGATCCGTCTGTCCTACAGCTTTGGACCCACTTGGCTGGCTTGCCCCGCGAATTTTAGACTGGGACCTTTCTTCATCTTGCCTCTTCATTCTGCCGCTCGAACCTTCTTCCCCCTTGTACCGATTGCAATGCCGAGGGTTCATAGCAGCAAAACCCTTTGGACTACCTCGAGTTATGTTGGATCGGCTACCGCCAAACTCTTAGCTCTGCACAGTACTTCGAGAGAGCTGTCATACTCCATCTGCTCCGTACTCTTCTCCACTCTACTTCTCTTTTAGGATTCATCTTCCGTTCCATCACAGAGCTCGTTGACTATCCACTACTTTCGCTTCCCGAGTTCGACGCTTTTGTCTTTCATCGCTTACGACTTCGTTCTCCCTTTATTTTTCTACTAATTACCGTTATAACTTGAAATGCTCAACTTGGTCGTACGATCACCTGTCCCACAGGGAGAGCTCAGTAGTCTTATATTAAAATTAGGAGAAGAAACCCGTCTGACACAGAAGCGCGCCTTACTGTGGTAAAGCCATCGTTACTTCCTGGCGGCCTGGCATCGTCTTGGTTAGAATACAGCCGCATATATCGCCTGGCTGCAAATCATCAAATAGGCACGGTCTGCAAACGAAAAGGGAAGAGGTTGCTAATTTATTCAATTTAATGGTTAATAGGTGTGTGGCAGTCGTCAAAATGTGTCACTTGATTGATTTGGTGCTTTTTTGTATTTAAACTTTGAAATATATACATATATACTCTGCATCGAAAAAAATTTAATTCCTTTCTAACATAACCAAAAACCTCTGAGAAAGCATTACATTTTGTCAAATAAAACAGACAATTTGTGTGTTTGTTCGCTGCGAACCAAACTTTCAAAATCGCGTTCAGCAAGGCCATGTCACC
Source organism: Eurosta solidaginis (assembly GCA_029619165.1). Classification (NCBI taxonomy): domain Eukaryota; kingdom Metazoa; phylum Arthropoda; class Insecta; order Diptera; family Tephritidae; genus Eurosta; species Eurosta solidaginis. Next base: position 57,510 of record JARSSU010025574.1, read on the forward strand.
AAATCATACACATGCATGTTAAATTAGATCAAATGACCAGCATTTGCTAGCATACCTATCACTCTATGTGATATCATTTATTACAGCTATATATATGTATTTCGGGTATTAGATATGAGATAAATCCTTTTAAGTTGTTGAGTCGCCATAAGAAATTTTAGCTTTGACCCCTGTGCAACAACCCTTAACCGTGTCCAAGTGGGACCAAAATTTGTATGTGATAATTTTGGCTTTGGTGTTATCGTTTGTAGGGGTGAGAGTGGAAAAAGCAACTGCTGAGTAGAATATCACCTTATCTCAGCTGCCAGTGCGAAAACGCACCATCTGAGAATATTTTTCAACAACGCCTTATTTCGGAATTTGTTTCAAAAATGCCCTATCTCAAAATGTATAAGTGCCTCAGCCAATGTCAACATGTACTAAATTTAAGCTCAGATAGAACCTTTTTCAACCGAAATTGGGGATGGGGCGTCTTTAGACCTTTTGAAACGACATCCGAGATAGGGTGATGTTTCACTCAGAAGTCGAAAGCGTGTAAAGATTTTTGATAAAGCGTAATACTGTTTTCACACAGACGGCTTATTGAATAATAAAGGCAGTTTTCTACATTAAGACGCTTATTGAGCTCAATCTTCCCTACAAAATTCGAATCTATAATTATTTCATTAGTAGATAATCGAATGCCTAATGAAGTCAAAAGCACAATGCAACTCTGTTGGCCGCGTTCAATTTCTTAGTTTTTGGTGTGTTCAGTGCTTAAAAATGTCATTTGTCAAAGTAAATGTCATTGTCTGCATGGCGGAACGATACAAGGTGGCCGCATCGAACAGCTGATTATAACCTTTTTTTATTTGATTTGATACATCAACTTCCGGCGCAGTACGATTTTGACATTTGTCCATCGACATTTGACATTTGATCCTTCATACTAATCGAGCAGTCACTTCTGTGTGAAAGCAAGAAATTTACGATTTCATTAGAAGGTGAAATGAGATCATTAAGTTTCTGTGTGAAAACAGTATAACACCTTTTTATAATCAGTGTGCTTTGCACACTGAGTATATTCACTTTCATTGGATAGCGGTTGGTTGTACAGGTAAAAAGGAATCGAGATAGATATTCCATATTTCGAAGTCATTAGTATCGATTATCGATTTGATAGAGCCATGTCCGTCCGTCCGTCTGTCCATCCGTTAACACGATATATTGAGCAAATATTGAGATATCTTCACCAAATTCGATATACGGGCTTATCTAGACCCATAATGAGCGATATCGGACGATAACCACACCCACTTTTTCGATATCGAAAATTTAGAACAATGGAAAAAATTAGATATTTCAAAAAAATACCGCTAAGCTAATGAAATTCGGTAGGTGGATTGGTGGATTGAATCAATATAGATACAGACTTCCATATGTCAAAATCATCAGTTTCGAAAAAAATTTGATTAATCCAATCTCGTCCGTCCGTCCGACCGTCCGTTTTTCCGTCCGTAACACGATAACTTGAGCAAATATTGAGATATCTTCACCAAATTCGATATATGGGCTTATCTGGACCCAGAATAGATTGGTATGAAAATTAGCGAAATCGGACGATAACCACGCCCGCTTTTTCGATATCTAAAATTTAGAAAAATGGAAAAAATTTGATAATTCAAAAACGAATACCGCCAACCTCATGAAATTCGGTAGGTGGATTGGTTTTATAACGCAAAACATAAACTCCAAATAATTTTGGAGTATAGGAGTGGCACCACCCACATTTAGAAGAAGAAAATTTTGAAGTTCAACAAGCCGTTAAAGATATTGCATTGAAATTTGGCAGAGACCTAAAGCTCTAACCTTAACAAAGTTTGCAACTCTCTAGTTATGTATTTAACTACATCTGACTAATATTCCAACAACAGCGTATCAAGTGCACAGCTGGGTATGTAATGTTCGGTTACACTCGAACTTAGACTTCCTTACTTGTTATTAGTTTTTCAAAATAAACTTTTGGCAAATACTTTAAGAAGCTGTCCTAATTTATTCTAAATTTTTTAAATAATTTTTTGAATTAATTCATACATTTTTCTCATCCTCTTCAATTTTACAGACACTTCAGTCGTGTCCCATCGGCTGTGTTAACGAGCCGGACACGCTCAGTGCCAACAACCACAGCCTACAAACGACGCCGGATAGCACGCTACAAAAACCGGCACAACAACGCAACAACGAATTGCACCACAATCACAATAAAAACAACACCAACAACAAAAACAGTAACAACAACAATCATCTCAGCAACAGTCATCTAACGATTAGTGCAACGAGTGACACATCATCAGCGTCCTTCCAGCAACGTTTCGATTTCAATCGTTTAAAGGCGCGCCTACCAGAATTGAATTGCTTGCATAGTTTGCAACGTTATTGGCAGCAACAACAACAACAAGAAGAAACACAAAATAGCACTGGCACATTTACAGCGACACAACGAGATGAAATTAATGATGGCGGTGGCGGTTCATATTACACAACCAATATTTTAGGCTGCACCATAAGTTATCCATTTGGCGTAAAAGAGCATAATAAGACGGAGGCAGACGGTAATAAAGAGACGCCACTACAAAAGTTCTATCGTCATCAGCAACAAAAGAAAATGCCAGCATTTCGGGGTAAACGCGGCTGGTGTGGGTGCTTTCAGGTAAGTTTGTGCTGCAAATAAATGTTCAATGTCTAAGACCAACTGAACCGTTCGGTACGTTTAAACGACTCAATGAGTTTAGAGCGACAGGCGCATCTCTAAGGAATGTTCAACGAAGCGTATACGCAATTGTGTTGTTGTAATTGCACCGCAATTGTGCGCGCGCTAGTTGCTTTAAGTTTTTGTTGCGATTGCTAAGACAGTGAGCAATTTTTTCGTTGCAGCTTGTTTCAGGGGTGAGGGGTTTGCCAAAATTATTCAAGTGTAACGAAAGTTATTTTTGTTCTTTTAATTTGCTCAAGTTGTTGCCATATTCACCGGTTTAGCACTTAATACCAATTAAACGATTAACCAGCGCGTGGCGAGATTGAAAATATTTCGCAAATGATTGCAACAAATTAGAGCGTGAAATATGCAATTACATTGTTGTCGCAATTGATATAACAACTGTGCGGCAATAATTTTAGAATGTTAATGTTAACCACCACATTGATCCGGTCTATAGATAACAAGTTCTCATTCAGAATCCCAGAGAGGCACGTATGGGATAACGCCACTAACCTAGACCCAGAGTGCATGGCCATCTTCACGGATGCCTCCAAGCTCAATCGTATTCATAGGATCTTTCTCTTTCCCTAAGTATAGGGCTGCCAAGCCACTGTAGCGGCTTCCAAGCGGAATTAACTGCAATAATGGAGGCAGCCCATTGCTATCTAAGGATCAATCAGTAAAAGCCCTCCGAGGCAAGAACACTTCATTGAAATTAGCAATATAATGCAGACATACCCTAAACGAAGTTGCATCGCAGTTCGAGACAACTGTTGTATGCGTCCCAGGTCACAGCGGTGTGCCCGGGAACTGTGCTGCCTATGAACTAGCGAGGAGGGCTACTGAACAGACAGAGCTAAGACAGCTGAAGGACATTGTTCCCCCTCTTCCTGCGTGCAAATACTGGCTCACATCATTTTTCACCAAGAAGGCCAATTCCAAATGGGCGCTGGAACCCACTTGCGAGATGTCCAAGCGGACCTGGCCTCGCATAATTGAAATCGAACTAGGTTCCTCATTAACCTCAACCGTCTCTCCTTAGGCCCACTGTTCGGGATAATAACGGGCCACTGCCTGATGGGAATACGCGGCGAACGCATGTGAATTCCAAACGATGATTTTTGTCGAAGCTGCAGGGATCAAGAGGAGATAGAAAGCGTCGAGCACTTCCTCTGTAGATGCCCTGCTCTGGTCAGTATACGTATAGAATGTCTGAATAAGTATTTCATCGACTGTTTAGCAGAACTTGGCTCTGCGGAAATCGAAAATATTCTACGCTACATACATCAGAAGGACAAATTGGTTCAAATTCTTACATATCTAAAGGAGGAAGGGCTATAGACCACATAGTGGTATCACAATGGAGCAGCCAGCCTAAGTGTGTCCCTCACATTGCTGGAGGCAGCCACTTTACCCTATCCCAATGTTAACCACTTTGTCACAGTGTCAATAACTTAAAAATACCTCCATTTCAACAAATGTCCAACTTAAGTGTGGACATTGCCATCTTTTCATATTCTCTGAACATCTTTAAGAAAATAATCTAATTTTAGAAGGCGAGTCTGGGTTGCGCCACTGAATACGAGTAACTGGGTAGGTATCCTTTAGTTTACAGCCAGACCCCTTGTGTTAAAGTAGTATGTTGCCATACCATACGGTAGGACCTACGCTCAAGTCCTGGGAGAAGTAACATCGAAATATTTTTCGCCCTTGAGAACACTAGCCTAGCTGTGGTCTTTTATACTAATGTTTAAACAGAAAATCAACGAACACGCTCTTTCAATCGCCACCGAGTATCACCAAGATTAGTGAGATGTAACTCGATAGCTGATCTACTGATATGATATCTCTGACTACAGTACAAAAATTTATTATGATTCACCCTAGGGGGCAATGTTAACTTTATAAACCTTTTGGAGACCAAACACGTATTGTGGATAAATCGACCCATATGCTGGAAAGATAAAAAATCGTTCCACCCGCAACGTGGTTTGTGTTCATATCCCGCAAAGGACTATTCTCCTATCCCCTCACCTTGTCGGGGCTTGTTTTAATTTTCCAACAAAACAATAATAACAACAAAACCGCATACATGATGCTAAAACAAACTGTAACAGAATCAGCTATCTACCATAAGTTTTTAGCCTGGATATGTTCATCTTTGTCATTCCCGAAATGCGGCTACCCTCCTCTCCTACGGAAAGCTGATAGGCCAGCTTGTTTGAGACCATTCTGCTTCCTCACTTCTCTTCGAACTTCCGGCTAACAAATCATCAGCAATGTTTCCGGGAAAAAACATTCCTATAAATTTTGAGGTAAAACCAAGTCCCTTTCCCTCAACACGACCGTCCTTGCTACAGTCGATCAGTTAAAATACGGGGGCTCATTCAACCACTTAGCATTCCTCTAAAACCTCAAGGAAACTCTGGACCCATATTACGTTTCAGTGAAATGGTTTTCAGTCAATGATCGTAAAACGTAATAAGGGCCCTGATATCTCCGAGTATAAAGGGAGGAGACCATTGAAGAACTTGTAATGTTTCAGCGTTTCATCAAATTCAGGCATAAACTTTTCCAGACGAATGCTATAATCAGGGCAAATATCATCTCATGAGCTGCTACCACCTAACAATTATATTAAACTTAAATTCGATTTCCTAAAAAGGTTAGACAAATTAATCGTTGTGGCAATTATACCTTAATAATGATTCTGGACCAGCCCCTGTCGGGAATTCTTTTGATATCTAAGCTAACATAAGGGCGGTGTGGATTCTTCTGACACCTAATCTGAACTGGAGAGTTGGGACTGGAACTGTTGTATCAATGGTATATTTGATATAAATTATAGGACCACCCTTCCTACAAAGTGTATTGCATGTATGAAGAGTTCCTTCAAAGACTAAGCATCTCACTCTTTACGAACGGACGGATCCAGATTGGCATGTGTAGTGGGAAACTCAAAACTTAACTAGCGTGTATCAAGAACAACTCTTCGCTATCCAGGTGACATGCAAGGCACTACTAGATACAAAAAGTATTGGGCAAGTGGCTCCTCATTCTTTCGGGTATGCTACGATAACATCAAGTATGGTTGCATAGTGAGATTCAAGGGGTTGAGGAGCTCAATACAAATCTTTATAGCTTCAAAGCTTCCGCTACCCAATTGTCAACCTCATCTACGCGCGGGGAATCCTGTTACAAATATGAATGTATCATGCACATGTTTATCAGACGAGGCTCTGGGAACCCCAAGTTCCTCATGTAACTAGGGGTGGGAACCGGAATGGCCTAGAAGGTTTATTGTGGTCATATAAATCGTTCCTGAGATGGTGGGGCTGGTACTTTAATGGTGCTTTGTTACCGGAACGTACCGGATCTATATATCGAGCAAAGGACCATCAACATCGATAACACTCCCCAAACCTTCGGGGAGTGTCTTTGTCGTTAATACAACAACAGCATGGTTGCATAGTGTCTGAACATCGTAACAAACAGAAAGTCGAGATGATCCCTCAGCTAGTATGGGGTTGGAACGATTTCTCATGTGGCAGCTGCAAGTGGCGCACTTTTCCACTATAATGAAGTTTCATGAAAAATCCCTTTTCGAGAGCATTCCGGCACTCAAGGATATTAGAACCGCTTCCACTAGGGCTTTTAAGCTTTCGCCAATCTTACAACATTTTCATTACTTAAATCAAGAGCTATGGTATCAAAACGGCGCTATAAAACTTTCGCTATTCTTCTTACAAATTTATCATTACTTAAATCACGAGCTGCGGTATCAAAACGGCGCTATAGCGGTATTTGGAGGCTAAGTGGTGGGTCGCACCGAGCAAGCAACTAGCCAACAAAAGCTGTACACGAAGTAAAGCGTCCGATGTACTTGGAGTTAATCAATTTACTAAGATTGAATCGCATGCTATCTCGGCGAGTTTCCGAAGAGATAAAGAATATTCCTGCTCAATAGAGGTAGCATTTTGATCCTGAAATAAGATATCTGCAATCACCATGCAAATTCAGTAAGGTTTATCAGTCTAAGGGTTTGTAATGCAATTTAGCTGCTGCCATAGTGGATTGTAGGAATATGGGCTCTGCAGGATCACACCTTACGAGTAATCAAAACATACTAAAAAGATGAAGAACTCAAAGCCACTCACAGTCTGCTTTATCGAGGGTGTCCTTGCCCGTCCTGAAACTTCAGTCCAAAAAATTCCCGATTTTTTTTTATTAATTTTTTAGCTATGTCTCCTCACTTTACTTCTTACTGGAAGATAAAAAAAATGTGCGGACGAAAAGCCACTTCCCTTTCCAAAAAAAACTGCCAACTACGGAATAGCGAACTAACGAACCTGCAGGGGGTATTCTGTAACTACTCACAACTCTTGCAGCGGAATCGCATTTTTTGACATTTCTGGCCACATAAACTTGCCGTTATCGCTTGTAAGCTATTCACCTAAAATGGCAAACATTTTCAAACCAAAGTGTCGTTATATATAAGTTCTAAGTCCTATTCCACACAAAAGTATACGTCGATAGGCAGTTTCGACGTTTCGGAATTCGTTCCGCTGATCCGTTATATACCTAATTTTCAACAACTAATATTAGTTCAATATTTAAAAATAAAAAAAAATAAAAATAAATGTAAGGCGCGATAACCTCCGAAGAGATCTACGGCCGAGCTTCTCTTCCAATTTGCGTCGTGCTCCTCTTGATTTTTCCCTACAAATTGGGCGGACGGGACCTACATGTTTTATGCCGACTCCGAACGGCATCTGCAAGGCAGATGAGTTTTCACTGAGAGCTTTTCATGGCAGAAATACAATCGGAGCGCTTGCCAGACACTGCCGAGGGGCGTCCCCGCTTAGAAAAATTTTCTTCTAATTGAAAAATCTTATTTCTAAATTTTGATGTTGCTTTGCCCGGGAGTTGAACCCAGGGCATACGGTGTGATAGGCGGAGCACGCTACCATCACACCACGGTGGCCGCCGTTGGGAAAGTGACAACAAGCTTAGCTACTATTACAACAACAGCGCATAGCAATGACAGCTCCCAGTAACATTAGGGGGACTCATGTAACCGTATAAAAGCCTTAAAAAGTGTGTAAACGTATAAATTTATCTAGTTTACGCACGAGCTGTCAAATTTTGTATGAAAAATCATTTACACAATCTGTATAAATTTACGCGCACATTTCATTGTGTAAACGCGGTAAACTCAAAGGAATGCAACCTTGCAGACATTACAGAGGGCATTTTCATCAAAAATCTCCAACATCAGCAAGTAAAGGCGTTTTAGTTTTGATTTTTCACTTAATCTTGGTACTTTTTAATTTGTATAACAATCAAAAAAATTTTTTTGGAAATAATACAGCGGAAAAGCAATCAATTTTATCAAGAGTATTACTAGGTGCGTCCATATAACCGCGTGTGTAAATGGATATAATTTTACACCTTATAAGTTTATATGCTATCATGAGTCCCCCTATTGATAGTTAGTCGGCTACTTTGTTTTACATAATTTATGTAGTGGCAACTGTTGCAGATAAAAATTTTCCGCAAATTACGAATGCATTCATATATTGTCTACAAAGCGGATTACAAAAGCATTCGCGACTAATCGCCAGCTGTTGTTATACTCAGTTGAGCAGAGCTCACAGAGTATATTAACTTTGATTGGATAACGGTTGGTTGTACAGGTATAAAGGAATCGAGATAGATATAGACTTCCATATATCAAAATTATCAGGATCGAAAAAACATTTGATTGAGCCATGTCCGTCCGTCCGTCCGTCCGTCTGTCCGTTAACACGATAACTTGAGTAAATTTTGAGGTATCTTGATGAAATTTGGTATGTAGGTACCTGGGCACTCATCTCAGATCGCTATTTAAAATGAACGATATCGGACAATAACCACGCCCACTTTTTCGATATCGAAAATTTCGAAAAATCGAAAAAGTGCGATAATTCATTACCAAATACGGATTAAGCGATGAAACTTGGTAGATGATTGAACTTATGACGCAGAACTGAAAACTAGGAAAATTTTGGACAATGGGCGTGGCACCGCCCACTTTTAAAAGAAGGTATTTTAGAAGTTTTGCAAGCTGTAATTTGGCAGTCGTTGAAGATATCATGATGAAATTTGGCAGGAACGTTACTTATATTACTATATGTCTGCTTAATAAAAATTAGCAAAATCGGAGAACGACCACGCCCACTTTTTAAAAAAAAATTTTTTTTAATTCAAATTTTAACAGAAAAGTTAATATCTTTACAGTATATAAGTAAATTATGTCAACATTCAACTCCAGTAATGATATGGTGCAACAAAATACAAAAATAAAAGAAAATTTCAAAATGGGCGTGGCTCCGCCCTTTTTCATTTAATTTGTCTAGGATACTTTTAATGCCATAAGTCGAACAAAAATTTACCAATCCTTGTGAAATTTGGTAGAGGCTTAGATTCTAGGACGGTAACTGTTTTCTGTGAAAAAGGGCGAAATCGGTTGAAGCCACGCCCAGTTTTTATACACACTCGACCGTGTGCCCTTCCGCTCGGCCGTTAACACGATAACTTGAGCAAAAATCGATATATCTTTACTAAACTCATTTCACGTACTTATCTGAACTCACTTTGTATTGGTGTAAAAAATGGCCGGAATCCGACTAAGACCACGTCCCACTTTTTCGATATCGAAAATTACGAAAAATGAATAAAATGCCATAATTATACACCAAATACGAAAAAAGGGATGAAACATGGTAATTGTATTGGTATATTGACGCAAAATATAACTTTAGAAAAAAACTTGGTAAAATGAGTGTGACACCTACCATATTAAGTAGAAGAAAATGAAAAAGTGTTGCAGTGCGAAATCAAAAGCCCTTGGAATCTTGGAAGGAATACTGTATTACATATATAAATAAATTAGCGGTACCCGACAGATGATGTTCTGGATCACCCTGGTCCCCATTTTGGTCGATATCTCGAAAACGCCTTCACATATACAACTATGGGCCACTCCCTTTTAAAACCCTCATTAACACCTTTCTTTTGATACCCATATCGTACAAACACATTCTAGAGTCACTCCTGGTCCACGTTTATGGCGATATCTCGAAAAGGAATCCACCTATAGAACTAAGGCCCACTCCCTTTTAAAATACTCATTAACACCTTTCATTTGATACCCATATCGTACAAACAAATTCTAGAGTCACCCCTGGTCCTCCTTTATGGCGGTACCTCGAAAAGGCGTCCACCTATAGAACTAAGGCCCACGCCCTTTTAAAATACTCATTAACGCCTTTCATTTGATGCCCATATTGTACAAACGCATTCTAGAGTCACCCCTGGTCCACGTTTATGGCGATATCCCGAAGAGGCGTCCACCTATAGATCTAAGGCCCACACCCTTTTAAAATACTCATTAACACCTTTCATTTGATACCCATATTGTACAAGCGCATTCTAGAGTCACCCCTGGTCCACGTTTATGGCGATATCCCGAAAAGGCGTCCACCCATAGAACTAAGGCCCACTCCCTTTTAAAACACTTATTAACACATTTCGTTTGATACCCATATTGTACAAACGCATTCTAGATTCAACCCTGGTCCACTTTTATAACGATATTCCGAAAAGGCGTCCACCTATAGAACTAAGGCCCACTCCCTTTTAAAATACTCATTAACGCCTTTCATTTGATACCCATATAGTACAAACAAATTGTAGAGACACCCCTGGTCCACCTTTATGGCGATATCTCGAAAAGGCGTCCACATATAGAACTAAGGCCACGCCCTCTTAAAATACTCATTAACACCTTTCATTTGATACTCATATCGTACAAACAAATTCTAGAGTCACCCCTGGTCCATCTTTATGGCGATATCTCGAAAAGGCGTCCACCTATAGAACTTAGGCCCAATCCCTTTTAAAATTATCATTAACACATTTTCATTTTGTACCCATATCGTACAAACAAATTCTAGAGTCAGGCCTGGTCCACCTTTATGGCGATATCCCTAAATGGCGTCCATCTATAGAACTATGGCCTACTTCCATTTGATACACATGTCATACAAACACATTCCAGGGTTACCCTAGGTTCTTTTTACAACATCGTGATTTTCCCTTACTTTGTCTCCACAGCTCTCAACTGAGTATGTAATGTTCGGTTACACCCGAACTTAGCCTTCCTTACTTGTTTTTGATTTAATTTGTGTACTTGCAGTAAAAGTCTCCATATTTATTATGTTTTTGTGACTTTCTAAGGTGTTGGCATATTTGGTCTTATTTGATTTATGTACATATATTTGCAGTGTTTTTTCTTTTTTTATTATATGGTTAGTAGATTTGATCATGTCTCCAAAACGAGCAAAATACATAACTAATATTTTATGAACCTTTTGAATTTATTATCATTATTTTTATTATGCACTGCGACCTTCGTGCAAATCTATTGTGCATGACCTTTCAGCCTAATTTTGTATGTGGAGGCTTTTGATGTATCTAAGTACCTCTTCAGGCTTTAGACTCCATATCACATAGGGATTGAGAGTCACACCACCTAGATGGGAGAGTCTCTGCCTTGCCAGAGCGACGCATTCACAGAGAATGTGAACCGGCGTTTCATCCTCCAGCCTTTTGAATACGTTAAATACGTGTATTTTTAATGACTTTTCGGTGTAGAGTTTTTTTTTGAGACTTGCGATTATTGGGGTACGTACAATTTAGTTCGCAAGGGTTAAGCAAATCCCTTTTTGTCAAGCACCAAAACTAGACTAGACTAACATTCAACGGATGACTACTGCGAAATACATAATTAATATTCTATCACCTTTGAACTGATTAAATACATTTATTTTTTAAACCTTACACTTGGAGACTTTTTTGACGGCTTAAATTTATTGGTATTGGGTAAACCCAGCTCCAAGACTTTCTAGACTATCGTATCACTTAAAACAACTTTATTTCAGGCCTTGTTGAGTTTGGAGACTTCCTGAAAACCTAACGTTTATTACCAAGTTTTGAAGCAATCGTAACGAATTGTAAATTCTGTTTACTCTGCACCTTCTGTTATTGCTCGAATCGCTGAACTGCCGAATAAGTAACTCAAATATTTAGTACAGCAAAATGTTCTTTATTCACAAGACTATTGTGATAGTAGTACTTCACAATTACAATACTCGATTACTTCATTAATAGCGTGTTAAAATCAAATTGATTCATGATTCCTCAGCTTGCGCTACTTTTATACTCCCTGTTGCCTCTTTCGCCTATTTCGTCTATGTACTAGACTTTTCACGAACAGCGTTCTCAAACATTCTCCTATATATTTCTCCTTTCTGTACTCATATTATTCTTGTTATATGCGTATCAAATATACACGCACTAGTAATAACTTTAGCACTTTTAGATGTTCCTTACATGTATGTGTAATAGCGTTTGATCTCTTACGCACTCTCACTGTTGCCGTCAATGCATATGTGTGTATATGGCTGAGTAATATGCGTCGTTTGTTGCGGTGTACGTGTTTGTGTGCCTGTTTTCTCTTTCTTCGTTGCACTTAGTTCTGCTGTTTACACAGAAATCACACACAGAAGATTGTGCATTGCGCATGTAAACAAAAGGTCAGCTGTTTTTTATGGGCAATTCATACGTAATTTGCCTTTAGCTCTTGTTTTTTTCTCTATTTCTTTCATTCGCTGAAGGAGTCAACTGTGACGTAGATGCGCAGGACGAAGCAATTTTGAACTCGTGAATGCGCAATCTGGGTTGGTGATTTGTGCTGTTTACATGCATGCGTGGTTGATTACTTCGCTGATGTTGTGTATTTATTTAGTAGCAGCATAGTGACTTATCGAAGCTGCTAATATTCGCCACACTTATTAATATTAATAAAATTTGGCGAAGTTTCAGTCAGTACTAACAGCACTTAGTACTAACGCCGTTCCAAAGAACTTCTCCACATTTTCGAAAAACTGACTTTATTTTAATTATTTAAACTATATTTCAGTTTTATAAACGTCATAGAAAAAAGATGACTGAAGAATTAAAAAAAAATCCCGGTCAGCGAGGAGCCTGTCTGGCACTTTAATGCCAATATTCGTCAATCAAAATATCACTAATTTTTTAAACTGAAAAGTTTTAGAAACTTTTATATCAAGACTAAACTTGTTGTCTCCAATTACATTTTTTCATTGTTATTTGAAATTCTATAGCAACAAACTTTCAAAATTGTTCAAACTTGATGCAATTTTTGCACATGTGTAGATTTGTAGACATAAAGCAAAAAAAATTGTTTAGACTTTCTTTGGTGTTCCTGCTATCAAAAATGAATGTGCGCTTAAAATCTAAGTTTTTGAAAGTGGAGAGTTTGAAGACTTTTTAAGAATTGGTTTTTACTTCTTTATCTGTCTAGAGCAATATTTTTTAATGTTATTGTAATCATTACATTGCAAAACTACTAAAAACTTCAAATTATGTGCAGTTTTCAAAAGGCAACCCTAGTTGTACATTTGCAGACTTCTAGAATATAGTGAGACAGGTTTTTCGAAATTTGTATATACTGTTCCTAACAACCTCAAAAAAACTCGATTGAAAGTTAACTTTCGATTGCCAAACAATTTTCGCAAGTGGGAAGTTTGGAGACTTTTAAAATATTGTATTTTATGACAAAATTTTGGCAGTAAAATAGTTTCAATAAGCTTTTAGACAATACTAATGATTCATATGTGAGGCAATTTTCAGAAAATATAATTTTTTAATATGTGTAGACTTTCATTATGTATTGCAAGAGGTTTTATGCTGCTGTTAAACTGCATCATGATTTCAACACCATCCCAAAAAAAAACAAAACACGCTTGGAAATGGCTAAGTTTTTAAAAGTGAAAATTTTAGAGACTTTTTGAGAAATGAAATTTTACTACAAAATGTGTACTTCCCATATTTGAAACTTTAATTAAAATATTTTATTGTTATTATACTCATCATGTTATTGTTACTATTCCAAAAATCAACTTTGGAGACTTTTTAATAACTTGCTTATTAATGTGAAAATTAGGCATATAATATATCTTTTATTTATATTTTAAACATAATAGTACAAACAATTATAAATAGACACAGAAAACCAAACTACACTAAGAGTAAGAGAATTAAAACAAAAAAATATTATTGTAAGTGTAAATTTGGAGACTTTCAATAACATGTTTCAAACGATAAGGCTTAAAAGATTATAAATGTGGGTACTTTATTTAATGTGGCCTTTTTTCATTTAAGCTTACCAAAATAGGGTGGGCTATAATCCTTTTCTTAGCGGAGTGTTTTAAACCTTTTTGGAGACTTTGTTTATCAACTTATTTTGATTGACACTATTAATTATATTAATTATTAATGGGTGTCTACTTTTTCATACAGATAATTACATGGTTTTAAATTTGGAGACTTTTTTAAAACACGTTTATAAACAATTTTATACTCATTTAGTAAAAAATCAAGGAAAACTCACTCGAATTTGGCGATATAGGTTAAAAAAAATTTAAATTTCAAATAGTTGGTTTTTATCCTGAATATGCTTTGAAAATGTTGAACTATTACTATTATAATGATGTTACGTGTAATTAGAGTTTTTAAATTTTTTTTTAATTTGCAGACTTTTTTTATTTTATAGGAAAAGTAAGCTTCAAGCTTAAAATAGAAACAAATACTAGCAGATAAAATTTAAAAATTCGAGTTTTCAAAAGTTAAAATTAAGTTTAAATTATTTCTGCATACACAACGCTGCAATTAAAAGCTGCTGGGGAGACTTCTGCTTTGCATTTGGAGCATTTGTAGACTTTATTAATGTAAATTTTCTTTAAGATTGCAGTACTCTTAAAAGTGTTAACTCTATTTATTTAATATTGCTAGCTTGTGAATATCTTTCAATAGTTAAGAGAGTACGCAAGTGAGTACAAAGCATAGTCACAACACCGAACGCTTGTTAAACCGACCCCATAGGTTTTTCTTTTTTGGTCAAGCACTCTTATAAAAAAAAACTCTCAATCTCCTCTTTAAACAGGATGACGAACCACCCGAAATTTGTGTGGTCGAAGGCGCCTTTACTCTACAAACACTCACACCCACACAACCAATGCCACCCGTGGATGAATTGGATGCTAAGTTTGCTGAGCTCGTCGAAGAGCTCGATCTTACAGCGCCCAATAAGGAAGCCATGCTCAATTTACCACCACAAAAGAAATGGCAAATATATTGTTCGCGCAAGCAGCCCATAGATACGACGGATGGAAGTTCGGCCGCGATCACACAACCACCTACCGCCGATTATTATATTGATCAGCTAAAGGCCTTAATACGTTATGTCAGCGTGTCATATGACGATAGCAACATATCTGAATATTGTATGCGCAATGAGATCACATACTCTTCTTGGATGCGCTGAAAACGGCTTTACGAACATCGACGCATAGTTTTGTATTGCGCTTTGTAGATCTCGATGGGTTGCCATGTTTACTCAATCTGCTCAAATGGATGCATCCTGATGTGGTTAATAGCGATCTACACACAAGGATTATCGGTTGCATTAAAGCGTTGATGAATAATTCGGTAAGTGTGCATAAATAGGAGGAGGTGAGTGGTGTGAGTTGATGCCTAATAATAATATTCTTTTCTTAGACGGGACGCGCCAATGTGCTTGCGCATCCTACATCTATCGACACGATCGCACGTTCACTAGCGGCAGATAATGTGAAAAACAAAGATTGCAGCGTTGGAGATATTAGGCGCTGTCTGCCTGGTGCCCGGTGGTCATCGTAAGGTACTGCAAGCTATGCTTAACTTTCAGGAATACGCAACGGAGCGCGTGAGGTTTCAGGTGAGTTTTTGAGCGTTTACTTCCGCCAATTGTGACAATAACTTTAAACTATCCTAGACTATCGTCAATGATCTGGATCGCCGACTAGACTCCTATAATGATAATATCAATCTACAAACCGCCATTATGTCCTTCATCAATGCAGTACTCAACTACGGACCGGGACAGGAGAGCCTCGAGTTTCGTCTACATCTGCGCTATGAGTTTCTTATGCTCGGTCTACAGCAAGTTATCGAAAAACTGCGTAAACATGAAAACGAAACGCTTGACAGGCATTTGGTAAGTACCAGCTGCGTAGCTTATCACATCCAAACTATGTTTCTTATCGTATTCCATTTCTATGCAGGACTTTTTTGAAATGATGCGCGCTGAGGACGAAAAAGAGCTGGCACGCAAGTTCAATCGCGAGCATGTAGATACACAGAGCGCCAATGATATGTTTGATTTGCTGCGACGTAAATTGAGTCACTCGCCTGCCTTCACGCATTTGCTGTCACTTTTGGAGCATATGCTCTTGTTGCCATGTAAGTAACTCACAGTTCGTAACTCAAACACTTTCACTTACTTATTGACTTACATCAACTCCTGCGCAGATACGGGACCACACACACAGCATTGGCTAATGTTTGATCGCGTTGTACAACAGATTGTTCTCCAAACCGAAGGACGCCCTCGTAGCGATATCGATCCCGATGCTCCAAATAAAGAAAAGTTGCCATCTTCAAGCGTGCGTGATCCCGACGTAGCGCCACTACAAATTAACGTTGCCGAAATAGTGCAATTGCTGGTGAAAGAAGAAGAATTGAAGCAAGCGCGCACACGCGCCGATGAGCTGGAACGTGAGAATTTCGAAGTACAGTCGCGTCTTGCTAAAAAGGAACAGGAGTTAGATCAGCGTCAGCAAGAAAAAGAAGATTTGGAAACAAGTTTGGCGCGCATGCGTGAACGTTTGGAAAAGGAGTCCGCAAATCATTTGCACGCCGTACAACGTGCGCAAATGGCTGAAATGAGGGGTGAGGATTTGCAACATCGCTTGCTAACCGAACAACAAGAGCGTTCGCGTCTCGAACGTCTAGTCACCGAGGGTAGCATACCAGATGACCAGAAGGTAGCTGGTTTAACTGGTTGTAATGGTGCTACATCACCTGCACCACCACCAGCGCCATCTATGAAGATGGTGCCACCACCACCGCCGCCAATGTTATCAACAATACCGCCGCCACCACCACCGTGTCCCGGTGGTGCTCCGCCGCCACAAGCCATGTGCTCAACAATGGGTGCGTAGCTTCGTTGTTTATTTAGGTTTTTTTAGAACTAACCGAACGTATCTTACTTTACAGCGCCACCACCACCAAAAGCCGAGTTGCCAAAAAAGAATGTGCCACAACCTTCAAATCCTCTAAAGAGCTTCAATTGGTCCAAATTGCCCGATGCCAAGGTGCAAGGTACCGTCTGGAGTGAATTGGATGAGTCTAAATGGTATAATAATATGGAGCTCGAAGCGATAGATAAACTTTTCTCAGCTTATCAAAAGAACGGTGTAACGGTAAGTGAATGCAGGGAAATCTTAGAAAGCTCTAAGAAAAACTTTTACTATTTCCATTCTTAGAACGACGGCTCTGTTGAGGATCTACGCGTAATGGGCAAGCAGCGCACAAAAATACTCTCAGTCATCGATGGACGACGTGCACAAAATTGTACTATACTTTTAAGTAAATTAAAGATGACGGACGAAGAGATCTCCAAGTAAGTATACAGAGCTCAACTAGTTTCGTCAAAACTGTTTCATGGTACATTTTTTCTGATTTAAATATTTTCTTTCTCTTTCTTCTTTCTCAGAGCCATTTTATCCATGGACAGCAACGAGCAGTTGGCTCTTGACATGGTCGAACAGCTACTTAAGTTTACACCTTCAGCAGAGGAACGTGCTCTCCTAGATGAGCATAGCGAAGATATTGAGTCTTTAGCACGCGCGGATCGCTTTTTATATGAAATTTCAAAGTAAGGGCTGAAATATTTTCCTTGTCTAACCCTGGTCATTATTACAACTTTGTTCTGTTTTTCAGAATCCCGCATTATGAACAACGTCTGAAGAGTCTACACTACAAGAAACGTTTCATGATCACTGTAAACGATCTGGTACCGCGCATACGCAGTGTGATGGAGGCATCACGTGAGGTCGCGCGTTCAAGGCGACTACGTAAAATACTTGAATTGGTGCTGGCCTTGGGTGAGTCAGTCTTTGCCTTTTTTTAATTTTCTCTGTGAAACGAATATTACGTTTTCAGTCTGACCTAGTCTCAATATATTCCTTTAGTTCGATGTAAATGCAATGGCCCTCAGTTGTTTAGTTGTGCTCTCTCCTACTGCTAAAGGTTATATACTCCAATTTCAATTCAGTCGGCGTGCATGGGAAATAATTTATTAGTTCCAACCTTTTATGTCCTTGTTTTTTGATGTTTGTTTTGCGAAAAACATGATCTTAGTATCTTTATGACGGACAGAGACATAATAGCCCGTGAAGTAGGAGCATGCATCTTTCCAACACTTCTAGCCGCGCATACTGGACTGAGCTAATGCTTTTCATTCCTATTTCATCCGCTATTCAGGAGGTATCGGTAATAGTGTCACCATCTTCTGGGAGAGCCAGACGTCACTTCAGACTAGCTAGTCAGCAACGATAATATAATCTGATTCGTTAGTTTAGATAATGGGCCATGATCCAGGCGTGTCGTTATAACGTTTCTCTAATTTGTGTGCCGGGGCATCGTAAAAGACAGGTTCAGTAGATGACTAATGACCTCGAGTGCCGTGGTCCTGCTCTTCCGCTCCGCATCATCATGAAGTGCCGATGCTCTCAAAACTGGCTTAACGAGGCTAACAAGTGGTAGAAGCAGCTGCGGTCGTAGTTAAAAGGTATTTCTTGGAACATCAATTTTCGTAGCCCTCTCAGAGCTTAAGGACATCTTTGAGGTAGGGAGCCTCTCAAATACTTGAACTCTACGATGTGGAAAGAGTGTGTGGGGATGCCCACCTCGGCTTTTAAACATTCGTCATTATATTAGAAAAGTAAGAATCAATCTGCAGCCCAAGTCTTCGAAACATCGATCCTACGCTCAGCCCTTAATTAAACATATTTCTAGAACTACCTTGCCGTCGGGCAAAAGCATCCATCCCATTACGTCAGTCCTTTACTCTTTCGCATTGTTCAGAATCTTGGGCTGTATCGAAGAAGATGGAAAATCCCTTTAAATATTGTAGAGAGAAGCTCCCCCTATAGGGTTTGATCTATCCCGGCTTATATCTACGGAAGCAAATAAAGAACCGACACGGAATGACGAGGCTCTTACCGAGTTTATGAGAACAGATTGATAATGATTTAGCCTCCCTTGGTGTTTCCAATTCATTTTATTTGTAGTTTAGAAGGAATGACTTGCGTACTGTATAACTGAAAAGGATAATAATAACTCTTCATCGAGAGAAAAAAACCTGCGCTAAATAAAACTAGAGACGACAATTCCTTTCAGCGATGTTATTCGTTGTTGTTGTTGTTGTTGTAGAGATAAGGACACTCTCCGAAGGTTTTGGGAAGTGTTATCGATGTTGATGGTCCTTTGCCGGATGCACGATCCGGGACGTTCCGGTAACAAGCACCATAAAGGTACTAGCCCGACCAACTCGGGAACGATTTGGAGTGGCCACGTGAAACTTTCTAGGCCATTCCGCCCTCCCACCCTCCAGATCCATGATGAAATTGGGGTCGCCAGAGCCTCGGCTGCTAAAGAAGCAGGATTCGCCACGGGTAGGTGAGTTTGACAATTGGGTTGGAGAAGTTATAAATTGGTCTGGCAATCCCTTGAAAGGGTTGCGCTACACAACCCCTTGAATCAATTTGGCATTTTAGTCGCCTCTTACGACAGACATACATTCCGCGGGTATATTCTAAGCCCCTTAACCCGCTGGTGTTTGCGATGATATTTCGTTGGACTTAGTGTGATTTATGGAATATTCGCAGTCAAAAGATGATCCGGCTTAAGCCCAACGAATCAACACAGCATAGGTTAGGTAAAGGTTGAGCTGGCCGGTCCATGAGAACCTCACATAGACTGAATGAGCCCGTAGTGTTACCAGAAATTTGTTTTAACGACCAAACTGAAAAACCCTATCAAACACCAGGACCTATGTTATAAAATAATGCCGTCCTCCTGGCAAATACTAGAAGCTTCCTAGGACTTAAGCCAGTTGCTGCTTCTAGATCTGACAGCTGTATCACTCCTATTAGCTGGAGTCTTAGCCTGGCAAGCGCAAGGCACGAGCACATAACGTTCTCGATACACAGCATAAGTTGATCAGCGAAGTTATGATCTCCAGACTGTTTCTACCCAGCCGTTAAATGCAAGTCACTGTTGGTCAGGTGCCTGATGGTGGTTATGGAAATTTACGTTAGTCATCTTCCCATATCTCCAAAGACCGGTGACACGATATCAAGACTGTCCCCAAGAACTATTGTATAAGTCAACTTTCCGTCTAGGCTTTCTCAGATCTCCGTAGTTTTTTCAAGTTTTAACTGCTTTTAATTTGTAACTTGTTTCTTACCCTATCTCTCCTTTCAGGCAATTACATGAACCGTGGTGCGCGCGGCAATGCCTCAGGTTTCCGTTTATCCTCACTGAATCGACTTGTTGACACTAAATCCAGCGCTGCCAAAGGTACTACACTCCTCCACTATCTGGTACAAGTTATCGACAAGAAATTCAAAGATTTGCTCAAACTCGAAGATGACATACCACATGTGCGCGAGGCATCCAAAGTATCACTAGCCGAAATGGACAAAGATATACAAATGCTGCGCACTGGACTCGCTGATGTAGCGCGTGAAATTGAATTCCATCGCTCAGCTGGTCCAGCGCAACCGGGTGATCACTTCCTACCCGTTATGCGCGAATTCCATGCGCAGGCGTCAGTACGTTTCGCCGAGTTGGAAGATAAATTCCAGGATATGAAAACACGTTTTGATCGCGCGGTGCGTCTATTCGGCGAAGATGGTTCTGTGCTACAACCTGATGAGTTCTTTGGTATATTTGATACCTTCCTAACAGCATTTGCAGAAGCGCGTCAGGATAATGAAAATTTGCGTAAACGTCAAGAAGAAGATGAAAAGCGTGCCAAACAGGAGGCGGAACTAAAGAAACGTACCATCGAACGCAAGAATAAGGAGGGTTTAATGTCATCGGTGGCGCGCAATTTGGGACTCACGTCATCAGCGAATGGTGGTCGTGATTCGCCGGCTAGAGGTGATAATAATAAGGGCGAGTTTGATGATTTAATATCGGCATTGCGTACCGGAGATGTTTTTGGCGAGGATATGGCAAAGTTTAAGCGTTCACGTAAAACGCGCGCTAGCAATGGCAGCATGTCACCACCGCGTCACGGCTTACATCGTGAAGAGAGTCGCGAGCGTACGGTGCGACGACAGTGAGCAAACTAAGATAAACTGGAAGGAAAGAAACTGAGATGTTTTGTATTCTTATAAAAGCACTTTCTTACTGGGATGGTATTGGATGTGTAGTGCTGAAGTAGACGAAAGCAGCATTCTGCATAGAAATTAGTTATTATTGATGTATTGATAAATAAAATTTATAGGCACGAAATAAATATATTTAAATTTAGTGGGCGTGGCTTTCATTGTTCTAAGTATGCCCACTTCTTTTTTGTAGCTCCGTTGTAAGCTAACTGCGCACGCGATATATATATGTAGCAATGGTTTTATTATTATTATTACTATTACTTATCTTTTAAATATAATTATTATTATTAATATTAACATTACTATTGTAATTGCTATTTAAAACTTAAAAATAAGTTTGTAAAAATTTGAATTGAATAATGCTCGTATAATTGCTCTGAAATAAATATTAACGAAATACAAAAGAAAAAAATTTGTTAATCACCCTGTACTGTTTTGCGAATGGTAGAAGCAGTGGACCAGTGGCATAGTGAGGATGTAAGGGGGGCTACTCACAGGTCCGCAAAGAAGGACTTCCTGGATAATTTTTATTATAACTGATTTCTGGATATAATTGATTTCTGTAAAGAAATTTCTATACTAAAAATGCGTGTATACAGGAATCTGAAAGACAGTGGAGCGCCAGAATACAAGCGGTTAGCGTTATCTTCAATGGGCTAGAGAATGTAGTAGAACACTTAGAACAATTAGCAGAGGACACTAACACCAGAAGTAACACCAGCAGCGAAGCTACAGTTCTGTGGAAAAATATACTAAATTTTAGTTTCATAACATTAGTTCATTTCTGGTATGAAATCTTAAGAGGATTGATCGTGTGCAGCTCAGATTAACAGATCCGAAGATGAATTTTAGAGAAGCGTATCATGATATTAAATCATTAGCGACTGAACTATCCGAAATCGAGACACTCTCTGTGAAGAAGCAATAGAAAAAGCGATGTCTCTTTGTGAAAAATGCAGGGACGGATAATAATTATTTGTTTTTTTTTCGGACTCGAAAAAGTTCTGGTCAAAAAATTGTCCTAGGTGAAAATGTTTGAGTTCCCAGGTATCCCTATATATCATGTCGAATCATGCATCCTTTTATTTTTCGAACTTTTTCCATAAAAGTCCACATATAAAAGTAATATCTGTATTTTTATTTTTTTTTGTCCGATGGAACTAGTTAAAATCGAACTTTTTCCATAAAAGTCCACATATGTATAAAAGTTAAATCCGGACTTTTATTTTTTAAGGCCAAAATAAAAGTCCTGCTTGATAACAAAGAAACGGCTTATCCGAATTAAACATTTTTTTTTAAGTCCGATTTTAACTAATTCTATCGGACTCAAAAAATAAAAGTCCGAAAATAATTTTTATCTTTATCCAAATATATTTAAAGTCCAAAATTAATAGTTATGCAAGGAATTATATTATAAAAGGAATAACAGTTTCACCCCTGGAAAAATGGGATATTGATATAGCAAAACGTGTAAAAAGGCGCCGCAAAATGCCCGGAGAATCGGCTAGAGATGTTGCTCTTTCCGCAGAATGTGAAGTTTCTCGCGTTATGAAAAGTATTCTCGATCGTCTCCAACAAGATCAACTAAATGACCATAATTTTAGGTTTGGATTTCTCTTAGGCGTTGGAAATTTGCTAAAGAAGGATAATAATGACTTAGAAAGAAATTGAAAGAACTTGAGTGAATTTTATAGTACAGATTTCGATGGAACAGAATTTTGTATCGAAATATGTGAGTGCAGTAGAAAAGAAATTGAACCTAAAACACCGTTAGGATTACTTACTTTTATAATCGCATATGGAGAAGATATTTTTCCAAACTTGCAAGTGGCACTTCAAATACTCTTGACTATCTCAGTATCAATTACTAGCGGCGAACGTTCATTAAGCAAATTAAAACCAAATTGCATTTTATCTGGGCGCAAGAAAACCTCACTACGCCACTGGAGTGGACACTGCTGTTGTGTAAGCAATGCATCGCGCCACTCACTAATTGTCATCAAAGTCCTCTAACGGGTGTCTGAGGAACAAAAAGCATTTTCAACAGACACTCAAGAGTCCTATCGATTTCGGAACAACAACTGCTACAATGAGAAATGTCGCACCGTCAAGGTAAATGAAGCAAGCAAGTCAAATTGCCTGCAGGCGCAGCGGCGGATGCTGGGGTATTTTAACATGAACGAAGAGGACTAAGACAATCCATGAATATAGAAAAAAAGAAACTGTTCGCTGAAATAAGTAAAAAATTACATCAGCAGGTTCGGCACTTAACAAACGAGCTAGCATTCCTGAAAGAATAATAATTGTGACGGCAGTTAAAACGCCTGTTAATATAATCAAGTTCAGGCGCTGCAACAAGCACAGCCCTCCGTCTTCGCCATACACGAGATCCATACCTTAATTCTTGGTATCACCTTTGCCTTTGTAGGGTCGGATCTAGTTTCTGTAGCCGTTCTAGGGTTGTATGATCACTACAACAAATCGGTTTGACTCCGCTGTATTATCGCACCGAGTCGAAAAAGTGAACCGTCCTCGCCATCATTGTGAGCATGCCACTTACCAACTTCCTCTTTGTGGATCTTAACCTCTCGAAGGATTTCTGCCGTAGTTATTTCTGAGAGTTTTTCCCTTTTTTTCCTCTGAGCAAGCCAAAATTTCCATGCTACCTCCTACTGGTTTCGCAAGGACTTACTCAAGCATGTGCCCACGACTTATTCCTCTCTTAAACTTATCTCTCCGGTGAGCTCCGCCTCTTTACCCCTTCTCTTCTTCCTCGAACCTGTTTCAGTAACGGCGGTTACTCGCCGCTTCATGGGTCCTGGTAATATGATCGCTCTCCCAATATATTAGGTGGACCACAGCGTACCAGAGCTCGGCAATCCTTTATGCTGCCTCGTACTGCAATAGGACTCTTTTCGTCTCGCTACTGCGTTCTGTTCCTCGCTCGCTATCTTTATTTGGACCGCATAGGGTTAATTGATAATCCCTTGTCATCGCCTCCTGTTCCGACTCTTGGCTTATAGGATTCTCAAAGTTCGCAGTATCCTTTACGGAATTCAAGTTGCTGGTGCCTACCCGATGAGGCCAATATTGGGTCTAAGGTAAAAATGAGGAAAAATATCTGTCCACCGTAACGTCATCGCATGCTGCCGTAAAGCCGAAGAAAGGATCCGTTCGATAACAGCCGAATATACGCCCGGGCAAAGCAACATCGAAAATGTAGAAAAAAATGTTTTCAATTAAAAGGAGCACGACGCAAATTGGAAGAGAAGCTCGGCCTAAAAAATCTCTCCGGAGGTTAATCGCGCCAAGTATTATTTTATACCCCCCTTAAATTACACGTTGGATTCGGGAGTGAATGGACTCGTCTTGTTGCTAAATGGGGAGGCTGATGATGAACACTATACCTCAATCGTCGGCCGTTCTCTAAAAAGTACTCCGCTCAATCCGTATCCTTGCGACTTTAGACCTGGAGTGCTGCAGAAGTCCCGTGATAAGAGAAAATTGCGAGAAATAGGTGGAGGATAGCTCTAAATCGCTAACAAAGCATGACTGCATTGCTTTGTTACGCGACGACCAGCCTTTGCAATGAAACGGTAGTTAATGATGATGAGCGAAAAGGAAGGGGATGAACAGAAAAATCTAGGCCCCTTAGGGTGACACGATGAATCGTTTGCAGAATGAAATGGTATATTGAGAGTTGGTTTTCGATAGCTTGCTTGAATGTGCATACTTTCTTAGCTGTTCATAGGTAAGCACATTGGCTACGGCAGGATAATGTTCCGAGTCGATACCCAGTACCCTGAACCTAGACATGCTGTGATCGATTAGATTTCGTATGTGTTCATGTATGATGGTCACATAGCTTGATTGATTTTTTATAATCGTACTGCAGGGACGAAGATATCCTTCTTGCACACCCTAGCGCCAAAGTCATTGTGAAGGATTATAATATAGTGACGGCAACAGAGCTAAGTACTACGTTTGGAATTTAAGGCAGTGATTCCGTACTAATGAGGGCGCATTCATTGGGGCCTCCTGAAACAGCTGATGTAGCATTGCACCTACATTATGAATTCCATGCATCACTTTCGGCTAGAGTCGCACTTTGACTCACAACTCTACTGAGTATTTATGCTAGCATCCAGGCTCCAACATGAACGTACGCTTAATGAGTAGCCACAGTTGCAAAGCTTATGTATAATGTGAACAGCCTATTTATGTAGGTGCAAGTGGTCTACTTCGCTGATTAGTTAATTAGTCTCATCGTAATTTGTTTCATATAGTTATCAAGCGCTCGAAGTAAGCTGCAAGCTATGTTATCACTGTAAGTAATGTCTTCCAATCGGAAAACAGCGTGATTACAATGCTGTCGATG
>JARSSU010025575.1:0-11318 GCA_029619165.1 Eurosta solidaginis
GGGGGGGGACGGTCGATTGCTGTACAATGATTGTGTATAAAAAACTGGGCGGGCTTCAACGATTTCGCCCATTTTCACAGAAAACAGTTAATCGTCATAAGAACCTATGTTCCTACGAAATTTCACAAGGATTGATAAATTGTTGTTCGACTTGTGGCATTAAAATTATTCTAGACAAATTAAATGAAAAAGTGCGGAGCGACGCCCATTTTGTAATTTCCTTTTTGTATTTGTTGCACCATATCATAACAGGGAGTTTGAATGTTCACATAATTTACTTATATACTGTAAAGATATTTAAAATTGACTTAACAATTTTTTTTTTTAAAAGTGGGTGTGTTCGTCATCCGGTTTTGCTAATTTTTATTTAGCACACATATAGTATAGGAGTAACGTTCCTGCCAAATTTCATCATGATATAATGATAATCGGATAGTAAGTGTTTTAATCTATTAGGACACTTGCTGAACGGGAAGTTATTTAGCTCAAAGATAATCAAAAAGGAGTGCAAAAATGTATGAGTTTCAAAATCTCTTACGACAGCCTAAACTCTGAGTAAAAGTTAATTTACCGTCTGCAAGTTGGCTTTAGAATACCAGTATCTATAGGCATGGCAAACTAGCCATATCCATATCCATATAAAAACAGCTGATCCAAAAAAATGTGTGGAATGCCAATGCACTTAGAATAACCATACAATAGTCAACCAAACAGTTGTTGCGTTTTCGCCATATCCATAACTACAAATATTTGAGTTGGTGAATTTATTAACTTTTTGGATATTTTACTTTTGTTCCGGATTTCGTTTTGCCCTCAGTGACTTATTTATTTTGCAATTTCCTATTAATTTTTTGCATTTTCTTCTATTTTTAAAAACGATCACAATTTTTAGATTAAAACAACCAATAAACCTATGGACTATCGATATGGTAAGTAAAAATATTGTATTATTAAACCAAATGCCGTATGTGTATCGCGATCGTATCCCTAACGTTATCAGCTGTTATCTGTTTACGACGGTCAAACCAAAAAACCAATTGGTTGGCTACGAACGGTTACGACCTTAGCGGCACCAATAATCGATTGCAGTGATTCTCATAAGTTGGTCGAACAGCTGTTATAAGGTACCGATACGGTACCGAATAAAGCACCAATGTCTCCAGTTAAGGTATTATTAATGTCCAACTTTGCCAGTAGCTGAACTCGATTACGATGTTGTCGGAACAGCCTGTTCACTTCGATTAGTAGATGCGAGAAAATACTCTACCCGTTCATCTATGCCTGGTGTTGGGCCGTTAGCGCGTGGTAGTAAAAAAAAAAAACTATCTATTTTCGAAAAGCAGCAGATGCACGGCTAGCGAAGATTTATGGTAAAATGAGGAGCATGGTGGTTACAACTGAGATGTCGGACGATATGACTTCTTCACTCGTTTCTATGCCTTAGAGCGGACCGTCATTGTCATTTTCATTCACTGGAAATGAAACCATATAATAAGTCTCTCATCCCTAAAATATTGTAGCAATCGACGTAGTATTTCGTTTGAGCCTTCTGTTTTGGTGATCTTGATGGATGTCAGACCTATGTTTGATTATGTGTACATTTGCAGATTGAATTGCTAAACCAGGAAGCATTACATATTGCGCCAAAAAGGTCTCGGCTATTCGATCTGTGTATGTTGCCACGGTTTTTTTTTTGTCTTCTTCCAAGTGATAGCAGCAAAGACTTTCATCTACTGCTTATTTATCCTGTGTAGTCATCATGGTATAAAAACCAAAACTAATGTAGACGTTTCTAACGAATCCTGCAAAACGGAATCCAGCGGAATTCAAGGGATTGATAAAGCAGTACAAAGCTTTAGCTTCCACAACCCAATTCACAACCTCACCTACTCGAGGGGAATCCTGTTACATATACTCATATGAACAGACGAGGCACTCGGGGAGTGTTGTGTTGTTGTAGCGATAGGTTACTCCGAAGGCTTGGGGACTATCGATGTGATGTCTTTGTCGGATACAGATCCGGTACGCGCCGGTGACAAGCACCTTAAGTGCGGGGCCCGACATCCTCGGGACGAATATATGCCACACATTAACCTTCAGGCCATCCCTCCCTCCCACCCCAAGTGTCCATGAGGAGCTTGGGTCGCCAGAGCCTCGTCTGTTAGTGATCGAAACGGGATTCGCCGCTCGAGAGTTGTGATGCGTTGACACAATGGGTTATGTGAGAAGCTATATATTGCGCTACACAACCCCTGGAATCCTTCGGGGGTGTGCTAATTGTTAAAAACAACAACAACAGGAATCAGCATTATCGGGGAAAAGGGTAGATATATAAGTCTAAAACAACGTTTTTATTTATTATCTACAACTAATTATGTATTACAATTTCGTTAGCCTGTGTACGTCCTTTTGAATAATTTTATATTTTTCAAAATATCTATACTCTTAATGCATATATAAAGATTTTTATTTTATACAATTAGTTTATATTTATAAAATTCCCAATAGCATTTAAGGAATTGTAGTTTAATGTATTTCAAATCTTACGTTACATTTAATTAAAATAGCATCGAATAGCAGAAAAGAAAACAAATCCGCAATTAACAATTTGGTTAAAAAAAGCATGCATTGTAGAGACACACAATATTTAGGTCTAAGAGTTGGCAGCAAAAATAACGGTTTATATTGGGATGTCTATGATTCTGCAACCACCCTTATATTCAGGTAGCGGAACACTTGATAAGTTTGAAGTTATATGCTGCAGATAACCGAAAGGCAACAACGGAAAGGAATCCCTACAACAACAACAACAACAACAGATTAATCACTAGAATTCAATCTGTAATGCAATGGAAGAGAACCCATCAAAACCCTCAAGCGAGGCAGCTTCAGCAGATATCATTTGTGATTAGTTTGTATTGCCTATATTAACGATAGTTGGGTAGTAAGTCGTTAGTGAGACGAAGCACTTCTATCAAGAAGTAATTAACATATTAAGTAGTTGTTGTTGATGAAAATTGAAGCACTATTAATGGACAAAAGCACTGAGTGAACATACTCGGCGCTTGAGGACCTTATTGTGTATAAGAATGCAAACAAACAAGAACTATTGAACACTATGAATTGGCTTTAATTAAAACACGAAAAATTACTTGCTAGAATGATATGCGATGTAAAGATATACATTTTTGTCAATGTTTTTTTTGCTAATAAGCCCGCTATTTTAGAAACTTCTTTACATCTCTATAGCCGATTATGTTAGGAAGTCAAAGGCATGTACCTATAACTCAAATACTGAAAATGCGTATATAACTCTCTTTAGACCCGCATACTAGTGTGTGTATGTTATCTATGTATGTTTAAGTGACTGCACAATTGTGTAGTTATATTTACAGCTGCTTTAGCTAAAAGAAAGTGATGTGCTAAATAAATTAATTCAATCAGCATTTTTTACCCATTCATCATGTCGCTCATCCCATGTCCACCAATACTATGTACGCTCATGTTGTGCACCCGGTCCCATATGTGACGATCCATTATCGGCTGTTTTATATTGTGTTGGCGTTGTTGTCGCATTTCACGTCGTTTCTCACGTATCAATTGCTTTGTTTGTTCAGTGTCAAGCTCTTCCCAGCCACCATCAATTGAGTCGTCTACCCAATCTTCAAGGTCAGCCTTTTAATAAAATTGATTAAACATTATAAATGGGGTTTCGGTGAAATAATTTTCATGCAAATTACATTCAATGCTATTGCACATCGGTTTAGCTTCTAATCTTGAAAAATCTGTCTTAGCATTATCGTCACCTAAGTAATATTTTAGTTGAGGTTTTATGACAGGTGCTAGTTCCTAAAATAAAGTATACAGCATTTATTCATTTTCCATATATATTCGTTAAGCGGAAATATTTCGATTAGTGCACCCCGTTTTGACAATAAATATAAATACAGTTGGTATATGGATTCTTCTAGGTGTTGAATCTAAACCGGGGGCTTCTAAAAAAATAGATTTCTGCCCATTACCCCGCCGGTACTTGTGCCGTGGACCATCCATTAATTAACAATAACTCCTAACTCCTCATCAAAGTGTACCTGATCCAATACTAGGAAAAATTGACAGTTTTGTAACTTTTATTTTCCAGCGGTTGATGAAAATGCCTAAACGTTAACAAAAATTACTTAAGTGTTTTAATAATTCTTTTCATAAAAGAAACGGAACACTAAATTCTACACCAAATTTCATTAAAGTTATATTATTGCCGCATTCGTTAATGGCGCACTAATGGAATATATAGCCCGTTTAAGATTTTGATCATGCCTTGCTACTCACAGTAAAGAATCCGGTTCTCGTTCCGCTGGTGGTGGCGTTGGTGGTTTAGCTAGCCGTTGCCGATATTGATCTATATGCTCCGTAACAGTTCGAGGGCTGTCATCCCAAGAATTCCAATCTCTTTCCAACTGCCCAACAATTTAAACAAACATTTTTTTAACACCTGGCATGTAAATAAACATACATACATGCTGTGAACGTGTCCAACTGGATGATTGTTTACCCGCCGGCAACGTCTCTTCAGCCCCATCTATAACGATTTTTATTTCTATTGGCTCTGATAACCTTGGTTTACGCCGCCGCCCAAATGAAAAACAGCACATCATTCGTCTCAGCAACTTTAAAACGCTTAGCATTAACGTCTTAAATTGTTTGTATTACCATTTTTACAATTTGAAATAAAAACTTTGTTGAAATGCAATTAGAGCAGCTGTGCTGGTTATTGGCCCAATTTGACGGCAGAATAAAAACAACTTTTGACATTTCTTAGTGTTGCTGGGTTGTGCCATTTCTACTGCGTTTTTTTTTACCCAACGTGCGCTAAGGTCGTAGTAAAAACGTGGTAAGGTAAACGAATTTTATAATAACCAATGTTGCATGTGCGAACTTCAGTGGAAAGCAGCGGAGCTTCACAAAATTCTAGTAGGTCATTTCCACCACACCACAAATTTTAACACGATTTTTTAACATAATTTAAGCACACAAAATACACTGATTATAGTTTTAGAGTGTAAAAATGTAAATTCTGAACAGATAAGCTGAATAAAAAGTGTACAAATAATTATTAAATAACAAATACAGACAGTGGTAGTTTAACAAATTCAGCTGTGGTAAGTGGTGAAAGTGACCTACTACTACTACTACGATTTTTCATCCTTGCAACACTCTTTACTTTTCGATCAGTCTTTGTAATAACCTGGGGGTTATCTGTATCCTAGTCCTTACGTGTCCAATAATATCGAGGGAGGTGTCAGAAGACGCGTATTGGAATCGACAACAATAATCCGAAAGAAAAATTTTATCTCTGTCCGAATATTTGCTGTTGAAGTTTGCAGTTTTCTTGTGGTTGTTGTGCACTGAAAAAAATGTGTGTACAAAGGGATTTTGCACGCATTTAATTTTGATCCCACCCCATTGGTGGACCGGCGATAAGAACACTCCCCGAAGGTTTTGGGGAGTGTTATCGATGTTGATGCTCCTTTGCCTGATGAATACCCGGTATGTTCCGGTAACAAGCACCACTAAGGTTCTAGCCCGACCCATCTCGGGAACGATTTAGTATGACCACATAAAACCTTCTAGGCCGAACCAAAAACCTGGCGCGGGCATATTCTAAGGCCACTAACCCGTTTGGGAGTGTCATAATGGGATGCTTTACAAGCGGGACATACATTGGGTATGTCGGGCTTGATTCTGAAAAAGTAAAAGTTAACCTAGTACAGTATCCAGATCGAAGTTGAGCTAAAGCGGCGTGCGTCTTCCTGTGAAGGTTGCTTTCTTCAACTGCGAGTTTGGGATATTTGCCTTTGAGAACCTGGTTCACCGGGCATTTATTGGTATACTAATTTGACGACATTGTGAATGGAAAAGCACGACTATCTAGGAAACGTTTAACATGAACACATTAAACCTTCTGGCTATACCGCCCCACCTCCTTTTTCCAAGAGGAACTTGGGGCGCCAGAGGCTCGCCTGCTACCCCTCGCGTAGGTATGGTATGGTTGACAAGCTCTAAAGCTATACAGTTTTGTATTCATCTTATAAACCAATTGAATCCCCTTGAGTACTCTCGCCTCACTGTGTGCATAAGAAGATATTCCGGGGCTGTACTGAGCACGGTCTGTTTTAACAGACCTGTTGGGGGACGCGTGGCCTATAAGCGCCGGCCAATTTGTTTATAAGTGGTAATGAGCGTTTTTTTATCCTTGTCCCAAGTGCTGCCTGCAAGAGACTAGAGGGTTTCGTTAAGGCTCTGGAATTTAGGTTCAGTTGCGGCTGCATGCCGTAGATACTGATGGAGCGTCACACCCAGTAATTTTGGATATAAGACAGTCGATAGCGTAATGCTATCGACGTGAATGTCAAATATGGTCGACATTTGCTTGTGTGTCTTGTACGTCGAGGATTTGGTCGGTGACAGTGTCTAAAAAAAATGGAAAGACTAGGGAGATAGTAGTTGATTTTATAGCATAGCTCATCGATGGATGAGCCGAGACCTGTTACCGCCATCGTGCAGGCATCGACGTAGGGAGTAACAGGGAGCACATTTTCAACTTGTCGTTGAAGTCCTTCATCATTCCAGAATAATGAAAAAATGGCGCACTAAGCACCATAAACACTCAGATAAATTACGAACTAAACTAGTCAAAACTCCATCATAGGACGGTGCTAGTGGACTTAACCTTTAAAAAGCTTTGGACACAGTCAACCACTGCACATTACTCTAAGATGGACCGCAAATTATCTGAAGCGTCAGTTCAATTTAGGCACGAGACCTCGAAACCTAGGAGAATTGATCGGGGGTGCCATGCGCTGGAAATCCCGTAAAGGTGTTGAAAGGTGTTTTTAGAGGTGTCGGTTGCACGTTGCAGTTGAATAGATGGTTTGTGTCATGTGAGTACATACCGCATGAGGGAATACATTACGAACACCACCCCCTAAATTTCAACCTTCGCTAACGCTTAAACTCAATCGCCAAAAATATTTAAAACAGAATCAAGCGCGCAGAAAGCATACAACATTTAGTACCAAAGTTGAGCCAGGTTGACGTGTGGCTTGTCGGTCTGTGTATTCGCAATGATAAAAATTAATATAATTACTTATGCCCCTATTACCGTTTACCACTCAACTTAGTTGGGTTGTAATTAAAACAACTCAACTTTAAGACAACTCAACTCTTGTTAGGTATTACGAATTACAACTTAAGCCGGAGTCATTGGTGCCGTATGTCGTATCGCTGTATCCGTATCCCTAACGTAATCAGCTGTTTATCGTTACGACGGTAAACCAAAACCCAATTGGTTGGATACGATACGGTTACGACCTTAGCGGCACCAATAATCTATTGCATTGATTCTCATAAGGTTGGTCGAATCAGCTGTTAAAAGGTTACCGATACGGTTACCGATAAAGTACCAATGTCTCCAGCTTTATTTCAGTTGAAGTTGAATTGAGTTGCCAACTTCAGAAAGTGATGATTTCACAGATAATGAACAGCTGATCAATTTGTGGCGGAAATTTAAGCATTTGCAAAAGTGATTTTGTTATTAAAAGCAAAACAGATATTATATGAAATCTATTTTATAATGGTGAAAATGTTGGCGATTGATATGTCGCGAATACGGAAAACATTCGCGTGATTATTCTAATCCCTCAGAACTTCAAGCACCAAGTAAAAAATGTTTAAGTGACAAATGATGAGCTTCAAATGAAGTTATTTTGCAGATTTGAAAGAAAGTATTTTGCTCATTACTGTTATGGAATCGCATCTATGATGGAAGCAGTAAGGAAGGCGGTCGGCATGATGTGGTGGTGCACAGTGGCTAGTCATTGTCGGCTGGGGCGGGTCCTTGCCAACCTTACTGTTCCTGCGCCATAAACAGAAAAAAATGTCATATCATGCCTTTAAAAAAAACTCAGCTGTCAAATTCAAAAAAAAACCCGACAGAAGCGCAGAGACCGACTCAAAACGCTCATAAATTCAAATTAAAACGACATCCGGTTGAACCGGATGCCACGGACAGACCGTTAACATTCAAAAATTTAAATTCAAATTCAAAAAAAAATCTAACGCAAAAGAAGACAAAGCTAACCGAACCGGAAATGACCGGTTAATAACTGATAAAATCAAAATACACGCTGAAAATAAAATAAATAAGCTGAAAAGGAAAATAGGCCGAATATATCTTGGGGGCGCCGCGGGTGTTGTTGCGACGCCCGGTGCTGAGCCCACCCTCAAAAACCATGGCCACCGACGCACCTGTATTTTCGGTGGCCCCTTACCTGTATACCCTATGTGCGTTCTAAATGGACCAGAACACCAGCATTCCCATTTTATTTACAAATTTTATTTAGTATTCATTATGTAAGTAAAACTAGATGAACACAGGTTACTAAGAGAAAAAGTGCTCGGCATGGGCTATAAGGGCAAAGCCAAACTGCTTATATGCGCCGTTCATAAATGGCGTCCTAGTCCACCGAAGTAAAATACTACAAGCAAGTGCTGGCAATAGAACGCGTCTCGGACGAATTCGAAAAAGTTAGGAGTTTAAAGAATTTACAACTACGAATACTGCAAGTTGCGCAGAAAAAAAAAGAAAAGAAATGCAGGTTTCGGCTAGAGCCAAAATTTGCTAAATTTCGAAATTGCGGTTAATTTAGGGAAATTTTATAAAGTGGTGGTTGATTATGAGCCGGGCGAACCACTTTTCAAATATAATCTGGCCTTGACCTTAAAACCCACGGTTCACGGTTTGTTTTAATTTGATAAATTTTTTGCAAACCTTTTCTTCATAATTTTGGGAAGGTTTTACTACTTTTAGCAATCACAAAGAAAAAAATCTTAAATGGAGCTTTTATTAGAGCACAAGCTCGTAGAATGTACTCGAACAAGGGCCTTATAATTAAGTGCAATTGTTATCTAAAGCTACCAACTTAAAAGTAAAGAAAGTAGTTATAAAAAAAACATTTCCTTTTGAAGGAAAGGTTGCTAGTTCCATAATTATAGGAAGTTTGCCTTTTTGCTCTTATTCCCTAAGTTAGATAAATTGGAAAGGGAGTTACAATTACTTTCCAATTTCCTAGCTTACAGCTATCAAATTCATGAAAAGATATATATAAAAATTTTTGAAAAAATCCCCTTTGATAATTTCTTTCAACGACGTAATTCAAAAGTTTTCCAAAAGTGTATCAATGTGTCAAACTAATATAAGATATAAGGGCTGTGCCAGTTGAAATTTTACGCCATACTTTAACTTCTACAGTCAGTGCCGTAGGATTTACTGATTTTGCTTTTTTTCTACCAGGTATTACTGTTGTCAAAGTAAAGTAGGACGTAAAGTTTTATGTGTTATCAGACTGAACTTTATACCTTATTGGCTGCGTTTGATGTAGCCATGTATTTTAATCTGATCTTATTTTATTTCAATCTGATTTAGATTAATTTTAGCCCTACTTTTCTTTTATATCTATTATTTTATAATCTCTACTATTTTATTAAACCTCATTTTATTATAATTCATTTATCTTTGGTACCTTTGGTTTAATTTTTATTGTAATTGATTTGATCTAATTTTATTTTAGTTTATTTTATTTTGTATTTTCATTATTAATATTTATAATCTTTATTATTTTATCGAATTTTATTTTATTATCGTTTGTTTATTCTTGGAAATTTTAGTGTAATTTTATTGTATTTTATTTTACCTATGTTTATGGATGGGTCCACATATTCATATTAATATATATATCTATTTTGCAAAGGACACTTAAAATATTTGTTTTTATGGTTCAATTATTTTATTATATAATAAGATTTATTTTCCCACACAATAACAACGCCATGTGGGAGCGCCTGCGAGCAAAAAAAACTATCTAGCAGCAATGATTTGCAATTCTACCAATTATTTCGTTCATTTAAAAAAAAATACAGATTTGTATAATGAAAACTGTGTATACTCGTTTTCGAAAACGATTTCCAAACCAAATATCCAGAATGCTGGAATTTCAAAAAAAACCTTGACTGAAAATTTCCGAATTAATTGGTTCAAGCATGCAGTTTTACATTTTGCTTCATTTTAGTCTAATAAATAATTCGTATTGGTTTTTGAAGGCGCTTTACATTATAACTGTTAAATTGGTTGTTTTTTTTCTCACTTAATTTTACGACAAGCCAAAAATTAAGAACCTAACTAATGAATTTTGCAAACAAATTTTTTTTGCTGCTTTTTTGTTCTCGCCGGTGTATATATAATTGAAAATGTATAAATACATACGTATAAAATCGTTAAAATGGAGTGACAATATGTAAATTTAATGTAAAGTATGTAATTCTTATACATGAAATTCTCGCTATTGTTGGCTAGTTTTAGCTAATCCAAAACCGTAATACATAAAGCTAAATATACTCGTGTTTTTCTTTGTTTCCTTTCAAAGTTTGGGGTTTTGTTGTAATTGGAACAGACTCACCGCTGTGCCGTAGTGGCTATTCCTGTGGTGGTGGCCGCGGTTGCAGCTTGCCTATACCGGGTTCGTTGCAGCAGGCCTCTGGATGGAGTCCGGCAGTGGTTGTCTTGCCAGTGGTTGGTGGTTGTTGGCGCTGCCGGAGGACTCAGCCGATGATGATGGCACGCTGGTGGTTGTCGCGCAGTGGGTGGTGGTTGCCCTCGTGGGGTAGTTGGCGCCACGCTACTGGTTGCGCGCGCCGTTGATGGTGGTTGTGCGCGGTTTTGTTGGCGCTGTTGTTAAGTGTACCGCGCGGCTTAGCGTGCGATTTTCAGCGCCATTGGCGGTGGTTGTGCGCTTGGTGTGTTGTGGCCGCCTGTTTTAGGGGGCGGAATCGTGAGGTAATCGCCTGCTTTTTAGGGTGTTGGTGGTGGTTATTGTGGTCGCCAGTTATTGCAGATTCTATCCCTTCTGCAATGGTTTATAAGCAGTATGCCTTAGTGATCTCGATTTCGCGTTTCAAAATTTTCTGACTTTCCATGCGAACTGTGTGGAACGTGATGCGCGGTTTTGGAGTACCTTGCCACAAAACCCAGATGCATGTTTTACTAAACGACCGTCACAAACAAAGTAGTCAGATCCATTGCCAAATGTGCGTACATTTCAAATGGCTTGCACTCATTTTCGCAACTTATTGAATGGTATAGTGGTTGTCTTTTTTCAGCCCTTTTTCAGCGGCCTTCTTCTTCGACTTTTTTCGGAAACTCGTGGTCCTCCTTTTTATAGTTTCTCCATCTTTTCACACCTTGTCTCTTTTTTCGACCGGAA
>JARSSU010025577.1:0-12540 GCA_029619165.1 Eurosta solidaginis
ATAAAATAATTTAAATTAAATATAATAATTAAAATAATAAATTATAAAATAAAATAAATTTAATATAAAATTTAAAAATAAATTATAATAAAAATAATATATATAAAAATAAATATAAATAATAAAATAATAAATAAATATATTAATAATATTAAATTAATTTATTTAATAATATAAATTAATAAAATATAAAAATAATTATTATAAATATTAAAATATATATTAAATATAATAATTAAAATATAATAAAATATTAAATTATAAAATTAAAATAAATATAATATTAATTAATAATAAATTAATATATATATAAAATAAATAATATATAATAATATTAAAATTATAAAATATAAAATATAATAAATAATTATAATAAAAAAATAAAAATAATAATAAAAAATATATATATAAATATTAAATAAATTAAAAAAAATATATTAAATAAAAATAATTAATTATTATTAAATATAATATAATATTATAATACTTATATAATATATATAATTAATAATAATAATATAAAATAAATTAAATATATAATATTAAAATTATTTAAATATATATAATTAATAATATAATATATAATAATAAAAATATAAAATAAATAAAAATTATTGTTAAATATATAAATTATAATAATAATAATATAATAATATATATAAAAATTAAAATATTAAAAATAAATAAATAATAATAATATACAAAAAATAATATAAATAAAATAAATTAAATAAATTAAATTAAAATTTAATAATATAATATCATATATAAATAATAATTAATATAATAAAATATATTTTAATTAAAAATATAATAAAAATAAATAAAATATAATATATATTTATATAATATATATTATATATAAATATAATTATTAAAATAAAAAATTAAAATAATATAAATAAAAATTAATATATTAAAATTATATTAAATAATTATTATAAATTAAATAAATAAATAATAATATAATAATAATATATATAATAATATTAAATTAAATTAATTAAATAAATAATTTAATAAAATTAATAAAATATATAATAAATAAATATATTAAATATAAATATATATAATAAATAAATAAATATAAAAAATAATAA
The DNA here is from genome assembly GCA_029619165.1 of Eurosta solidaginis. Classification (NCBI taxonomy): domain Eukaryota; kingdom Metazoa; phylum Arthropoda; class Insecta; order Diptera; family Tephritidae; genus Eurosta; species Eurosta solidaginis. Next base: position 1,101 of record JARSSU010025577.1, read on the forward strand.
TATAATAAAATATAAATATAAATATAAAAATTAATATAATATAAATAAATTTTAAATAAAATTATATAAAAATATATAATAATATAATTATATAATTAATAAATAATAGATTATATATAATAAATATAAATTAAATATAAATATATAATAAAATATAAAATTAAACTTAAAATAAATATAATTAATTATATAAAATAATTATATAAAATAATATTAAATAATAAATATATAAATATTATAAAAATATATATATACTAAAAATATATAAAATAATCATAATATAATAAATATAATATATAATAATATATAAATTAATTATAAATTAAATAATATAATTAATAATATAAATTTTAATATAATTTTAATTTTAATAATAATAATAAATATAATATAATTAATATAAATTTAATATATTAATTTTAATATTAAATATAATATTAATAATATAAATAAATTATTATTATAATAATTTAAATATATATAATAATAATAAATTAATTAATATAATAAATAATAAAATAATAATTAATATAATAAATATAATAAATTAAAAAATAAAATATAAATAAAAAATTATAATAATATTAATAATAATATAAATAAAATAAAAATAAATAATATTAAAAATATATATATATAAATAATAAATATAAAAAAATATAAATTAATAAAATAATAAATTAATAAAATAATAATATAATATATAATTATACATAATAAAATAATAATAATAATAAATAAATAATAATAAAATAAAATATAAATTAAAAAATTAATAAATTTAGTTATAATAAATAATATTATAATAATATAAAATTAATATATATAAATATAATTATAATTAATAATATATATTAATAATTATTATAAATTTATTAAAAAAAAATATAATAAATAATAATAAAAATAATAAATAAATATTAATATAATAAATAATATATATAAAATATAATAAATAAAAATTAATAAATAATATTATAATAATTAAAATATATAATAATATATATAAATATTTAAAATATAATAATAATAATAATATAATAAATATATAAATAAAAATAATATAATAAAAAAAAAAAAAAATAAAAAATAATATAATTATAAAATATAAAAATAAAAATATATTTAATAATAATATTATAATATTAATAATATAATAAATAAATATATATAAATTATTTTTATATTATATATATATAAATATAATAAATATATAATAATATAATAATAATATTAAACATAATAATATATAATAAATATAATATAATTATTTAAATTATATATTATAATATTTAATAAATATAAAAATTAATATATATTAATAAATAATAAATAAAATATATAATAATATAATATATTATAAAAAATAAATATAAATATATAATAATAAATAATAAAAAATATTATATAAAATATAAATAATTATAATAAAAATAAAATATTAATATTAATAATCATATTATTATAATTAAATTATATAATATCAATTTAATATATATAATTATAAATTATATAAAATAGAAAATAATAATAATAAAATAATATTCAATATAACTAAAATTTAATTTATAATAATAATAAAATATAATAAATATAATATAAAAAATAATATAAAATATATATAAATTATATAATATTAAAAATAAAATATTATATTAATAAAATTAAAAATAATTATAATAAATAATAATTATTAATATATTAAATTTTAAAATAATATAATATAAAAATATAATAATAATATAATAAATATATAATAAATATATAATAATAAAAATATATAAATATAAAATAAATAATAATATAATATAAAATATAATAAAAATAATATATAAAATAATAAATTTATTATAATATATTCTATATACTAATATATTATATAATATTATATTAAATTATAAAAAAAAAAATAAAATAATAATACTATAAATAATAATTAATTATATTAAATAATAAATTATTAATAAATAATATAATAATATTACTATAATATATAATAAATATATATAAAAATATATATATTATTTATAAATATATAATAAAATTAAATAATACATATAATAAATTATATAATAAATATTAAAATATATAATATATCAATATATAATATATTAAAAAAATATAATAATTATTAATATATATATATAAATATAAATTATATATTATAAAATTATATAATATAATCATATATATAATAAAATTATATATATAATAAATTATATATAATATATAATCATAAAATTATATATAATAAATAATTAAAATTATAAACATAATTAATAAATTATAAAAATAATATAATTATATAAAATTATAATAAATATATTTACATATTTAATAATATACATTAAAATTAATAATTATTATAATTAAAATAAAATATATAATATAACATATAATAACTATAATATCATAAATAATAATAAAAATAATCTATTATAAATTATAATATAAATAATACTAAATATCGAAAATAAATACATAATATAAATATAAAATATAAATATATTTAAATAATATAATAATAATACATATAAATATAAAACTAATAAATCATATATAATAAATAATAATAATTATAAAAAAATTATATATAATATAATAAATAAAAATAAAATAAATATCTTATAAAAACTAATAATAAATATAACATTACATATAATATAATAAAATATTAAAAATATAAAAAATAAAATAATAAATATAATAATAAATAATATAATAATAATAATAATAATTTAAATAAAATAATAATTATAATATAATATAAATAATATATAATTAATATAATAATATAAATAAAAAAAAAATAATTATAAATAAAAATATATAAATATTATAAATAATATACATATTTAATAAAAATAATAAATATAATAATATATTAATATAATATATATAATAAAATAAATTAAATTATTATAATACATATTATATAATAAATTATATATAAATAAATAATATATATAAATAATTTAATATATATAATATTACAAAAATTATAATAAAAATAATAATTAAAATAATAAATAATATAAAATAATATAATAATAATATAATAAAATTTACATATAATTAATAATAAAAATAATTAAATAATATAAAATTATAAATAATAATATATATATAACTAATATAATATAACTACAATATAAATAATAATATTAATTAAAATAATATAATATAATATTATAAATATATATTTAATATATTATTAATATATTTATATATATTATAAATAAATAATAAATATAAATTTAATATATTAATAAAATTAAATATATATATATAATATTATATATAAATCAATATAAATATATAAAATATAATAAAATTAATAATAATATAAATATAAATACATATAAATTAATAATAATAATAAATAATAATAATTAATATTTATATTTAATATAATTAATTATATATTAAATTAAATAAACATAATTATAATTAAAATATATAATAAATAAAAATAATATAATATAATTAATTAATTAATATAATATAAATAATAAATAATACATAAAATAAAAATATTATAATAAATAATTAATACAAATATATATTTAGTAATTAGAATAATATAAATAAAATAATAATAAAATATATATAATATAATAAATATATAATATATAATCATTAAATATTAATAATAAATACTAATAAAAAATATTTAACTATATATAATATTATATATATAAAATATATAAATAATAAATATAAAATAATAATATATAATAATAATAAAATTATATACTATTAATAATTATATTAATAATTAATACAAATACACCTTAATAATATATATATATAAAATAAATTACTACTAATAATATAATAATATATAATATATAAATATAATTAAAATTAAATAATAATAATTAATAAATATATATATAAACTAATATATCTTTATATTCTAATATAAATAATATATTAATAATATATAAAATATAACTATATTAATATAATAATAAATAATTAAAAATATCTATATTATAATTAATTATAAATATATTAAATTTATAATATATAATAATAATATCAATAATATACTTTATATAATAAAAATATTATACTTATACTATCTTAATCAATTATAAAATAAAATAAAATAAATAAATCCATAACAATAATATTACTAAAATAAAATACCTAAATAAAATAATAATATAATTAACTACCTCCTACTCCTAATTAATATTTCAAATGTATCATAATCTCCTCATAATCGTACATCCCGCACTAAATCTCAAATAACACCAATATTAACTCAATCTTATCAAATCTAACCTCCCTACATTTATACTAACTAAAATAATCATCTCACAAAATAACAAAAATTTAACTAATAACTATCTTTTATTTATATTATATCCTCTAATTCCTCACCCTCTAATACCTATACTCACATTAACATCAATATTATATTTTTATACATTATAATAACTACTCATAATACACATTCTAATTAAATAAATACCTCTTATTATAATAATAACAACTCTTTCATTCCTCCTATCTTCTACACATAATTACTCTACCATCTCATACTCATATCTACATTGAATCACCACTTGATCTATACCTCCTTCTCATCAACCAGTCATTACTTATACCTATCGCCTACTTCCTATACTATCTCCACCTCTCTTCATACCCCTACTCCTATAATCTTATCTCACTTCTTACAATCATATACATTAACATACTTCATTTCCTTACTAATAAATCTAACTACCTAACTTATATCTCACCTTCCTCTAACAATATTAATATTAACATAAAACAATAATCCATAATATTATATATACCTTACCCTCAATTCTACACTATAAAAATATTAAATATCTTTCTAAATTAATATACATATCCTAATCCTCCTATCTATATAATAAAATTAATACATACAATATCACGCATACCGTACATCACTTCTATTCTATCTAATAATATATTACCGTTTATCTCATTACATATCACCAATTAACTCCTTCATCCTCATCCTCTCATCCATACTCTCTATATCAATTAACTCTCTTACTAACCAATTATCAATACCGCCTCATACACCCATATTTATACTAATCATTCCCTAACTTACCAATCACTAACTCACAAATTTCTATATTTATACAAAATTCATATACAATAATATTAAACTCAACTCTAATACTACAATATCAATAATTTACAAATTAAAACCATACAAATTTTATTAATAAAATAATTATAACTAATAAATAAAATTATAAATAATCTTCTAATATCGTAATAATCATATTTTATATTAAGTATAAAATATAAATACTATCATATAACTAATCAAAACCTAACATTCTAAATAATAAATTATTAATATTTAACTTAATTTCCACTATACGTTATATTCATTCATTATACTATAAAATATACATAATCCAATTATACTCCTCTACATCACTTCCCTCCCCCTATATAATTAATACCTCCCTATTCCTATCTAAATATAACTACCTACATTTATATACTCCCTAATCCTCCCTCCTCCTCCTCGACATAATATACTACACCCATTAATTACCTTCCCATACCCTCCTCTCCTTCCACCCCTCCTCCCTCACTCCCTCCTACTCCTATCCTTTATATCATACAAAGCTTTCCTCTATACTCCTCAATCCATATACTCATCATCTCCATATCTCCACTCTCTCTCTCTCCTCTCTCCCCATCCTACACATAATACCTCTAATCACATCCTCCACTTATCTATATCCTCTCTTCTATCACTTATTCTCACCCTCCCTCTACTATCACTTATCACACCTATTCCTATCCCTCTTATAATTACCTCTTAATCTCTACATCTCATTAATTCTTTTAATATACACTGAATCCATCTCTCTTTATCTCTCCACTCCTACTATTATTCGCTATCCCTTCCTATCTCCCCCTTCATACCCTCTATTCTTCCTCCTATTACTACAATTTCAACTTCATCCTTCCCTCATCTTCCATTACTACATCCTTACTCACTTCTTACCTCATCTATACTCCTCCCTCTACTATCTCTCCTTCCTCCAACTCTTCCTTCACCTCTCATAATCTCCATATCCTACTTCATTCATCTAGATATCCTCCTAATTCTACATAACTACCATTAATCATCACTCCTCACTCTACCTATATCCCCTACTCTCCTCCTCCAACTCCTCTACTCATCACCATTACCATACTTCATTACATATACATACCTTACCCCTAAACTATATTTAACCTCATTTATCTCCTAACTATAATCCTCCTTATTATAACTCTCCCACTCTGTATATCTATCTCATTCCTTAATACCTCTAATACACACGACTTCCTCTACTCATCCTATAACCCCTTCTGCACCACCTACAAATCAACTATCTATGAACATCAAATAATCCTCTACCCTCCCTCTCTCCTCCTCTCCTCCTCAATCACTAACTATCTTCCACTACCTCACCTCATCTCAACAATTCCATAAAACTATATCTTCTTTCTTTCTATTTCACTCCCACTACCCCATACTTATCTTCTCTATTCTACCATACATTATTAATATTCCACTATATCTACCTTTTCTTTACTCTTTCATATAAAATATTATATCATCATTCTCCTACCTCTAACCTCATTCTTCCTCCTACAATCTAATTACATCTACACTCTAATATCATACCCCCATCTCCTACTATAACTCCATTCTAAACCTAAAATTCTTCTCTACACTTCCCCTTACCTTCTCATCACCATAATACAATATTTCACATAATCCACACCAAACCTAATCACTAATACTCTACATAAATTAATCTTCCATTACCTGTCTGGGTTACTAATCCCAACAATAGAATCACATCACTCCTATATCCTCATTCTACCAATTCACTACTCATTAACTTAATACCACTATCACATTCCAAATACATACCTTATATATCCATACACATTCACATCTATATACTAAATCAATAACCCTTACATTCCTCATACATTACAATCTATTATCTACTTCCATACCCTAACTCTAAACTTCATTATTACTAATATACTTACCTCACAAACTTTACCATTTACTTAATACCCATCCCCTCCTCCAATAACATAATAACTACAACTTACATACCTACTACTCGTTTTCAACACCCACCCAGGCTCACTCACTTATACCACTAAAAAATATATACTTCACTACCTAATACCATACTACATCTACATCTCACTCTCTCTCTCTCTCCTTTACCAACTAATCTTTCCTATATATTCAATTTACAATAACCTCCTACTAACTAAATCACTTACACTGCTCCTATAATCCTATACCCATATATTCTATCCCATCCTACTCTCTCTCCTCCACTACATATATCATATTCAATAAACATCACATCTCTCTCACTAATTTACATCAATCTCTTCCTTATAAAATATCACTCCCTCCTCTCCCCTTCTTCTCATTTATATTTAATCATTACGTACTCAACATCTATACCTCATCTCCTCAGCTATATTCCTTACTCCTCCCATATGACTCCACCTATACTTTACCCTCCATTCATCTTCCGTCATCCCTCTCTCTCTATAATACTATATCTCTAATACCATCTCCCACTGTATCTCACTATTATCACTCTATCCACTCTATCTACATCATACAATCATCTATAAAAATTTTTACCAACCGCCTTCTCCCTTCATGCTTAACTCTACCCTCTAATATAATATAATCAAAAATCCTCCAATACACATATTCCTACTCATAATCGACTCACTCACGTCATCACACTACCTACCTACACTTTCCATCACTCTCCCCCTAGAATCCCTCTATTATTATTATATAACTTCCATCAATTTATGCTATATTAAAAACTCTAATCTACTCTAATTATCCTAAATCATAATAATCTCTCTAATATCCTCTTCTCAAACTACACTTTCAAACTGTCACTTATTAACTCTCTTTATCTATAATCTATAGTAACTCCCCTCTCCCACTCACATTACATACTATCTTCCTTCCTTCTCTCTCTTACTCATACATCACATAATAACACTCTCATCAATACTTCTACATTAAAATACATATATAAATAATTTACATTAATAATAATATCAATTTTAGAAAGATTGTATTTGCATATACCAAGGATACATCATGCATGATATCACATGCGATATTGTCTGTAACATGGAAGTTTGCACGAATTAAAAAGTTGAATTATGACTTAATATACCGGTTTGTGCTGGTTATAAAGTAAGAACGATCGTATTATAATTATTTTTATCTCGCAACGAACCGGGAACCTCTCGAATCAGAGCGGGTCTGTAGTTTTACTCCTTCTGCATATTCTGCAAAGTAATTGCAGAAAACGAAGGAACAATTCCTAATGCAGTATTTAGTCCCAAGCTTGTCGCCCAAAACGTGCCTAACCTAAAAAACAGTTTATAAGTTCTGCATCTGCGGTTGATTTTCCGCATACCGTCAATTTTCAGTTTTTGAATATCAATTATAGGTGTGATGGAAATATTATTCCACAACATGTACACACTACTCTTATAAATCCTGCCACAATATATTTGCAAGTCTACTATTTGACATTGTGGTATGGGATCATTTATACTCAAATCTCGCAGTATAGGAAATAAGGTAATATCTACATAGTTTTCAGCATATTTTGAGCTTCGGCAATAATCACCATTGAGAAAATGAAAATAAAAATTGTCTTTCAAAAGTGCTCACAATGTTTGTTTGAAAAGTACTGTCTGGTGCTGTCATTTCTGTTCTTGCTAATGAAAAAAAGGGTTTTTATTTAGTACGACTTCTGAAAGGTCTTCGCTAAGATGACTTATGTGGAGGTTTTATACAGATTTAGTTTTTCTCATTCTTTCAGAAATTTATATTCAGAACTTACATCGGAAAAGGGTTCGAAAGGGTTTGGATTATTTCATCGAGTGAACTACTGTTTTCATTGACTATAGGTAATGATTTTAAATATTCATATCGGTGTCAAAAACACTGTTCAACAGAATTTTTTAATATCAAGTACGTCTCTTCGAGAAAAATTTGTATTTGCATGTAGATGAAGAATGGAATGATATTGTTTTTCTTTGGAATGTCGAAAATTGTTTGGTTTTTATGGGTGTTTCAGAGACAGTTTGCTTCAGTATACGTCGCGATTTCGGAATTGTGTTTAAGTACACCTAATTCAACCACTACTTTTACTTTTAGTATGCTTTGTAAAGATGATTCTGAAATCTGTACATATTTGTTAAAAATTTGATTGCACTTGTCTTCTTCACAAACAAATTCATAATTGTTGGTGTAGCCATGCCTAGACTTTAAATGTTTAATTAGGTCATCGGGTGTTCGATGACCTTTTGTACAAATGAAGCAAAGAAATAGGGGCATTTTTTTGTTAACAATATTGTTAAGGGCGTGTACTACTATAACTAGTTTGCTTAAAAGATTGCAACGGAAGAAAAATTCTCTGATTTTAACTCAAAAAAAATATTGTTCACCAAAAATATCCATACTAGTTTTGCTTCTTTGTGAGTTTCGGTGTTAAAAACATATGACAATTTTTATGATAATGTCAACGCACTTTCATATAGGAGCAGCACTTCCATTTTATGCATCGCAAAAATATAAAATTTCGGAAACACACGTAATATCAGCTCCAACTGCAATAATTTTAGGTGAACAGCTTCTCTTTTCTTTCAGCAACTGATTAATTATATCCACAACTTTAGGTTTAATATCATTCGGTGTTGCTACGAGAGTGACAAAATCATTTTGGAGCATCGGCTATAGTAGTTTGTCATTTTTATTAAGGCCGCTGAGGAGGCAGCAAGAAGGGCGTGCAGAAGAATTTTTGTGATGGAAATATTTATAATCTAGAGATAATAATTAAAACAAAATTTAACAGTTAAGATGAAACTGTATACTAAACCATTTGAAATATTCTTGTTGTATAGGTGTTTTAAAATATAAACCATACATACATCATAATAAGACACGATACTTTTTTCTTATCAAAAATGTCCAATATGTGCTTATAAAAGGTTTCCCAATTTCGAAACAAAAAGTTTTCCTTTGCCTGGAAAGTATTATCAAAGTCGATTTCCCCCCCAATCTAGTAAGATTGAATAAAATTGTATAATATAAAAACTAAGTCAACAGATATTAACGAGATATTATCCACTGTATCCACATATACCGCGGCCATCCTTAAAGATGGCATTTAAAAGAAACGTTCTTTTAAATCTCTGCAACTCTATCTTCGATGTGTCTTCAATCTTAAAACACTGTTCCCATGGACTGCAGTTGTGAGTAACCAACCATTTTCGTTCGCAATAGTCATCTTAACAGTTAAGTTATAATTTTAGGATTTTAAAACTTTTTTAACACACCCTACCGACGAACTGAAGCAAATCACTCCGGTCACTGAAGAGCTTTTGGTGCTAAGGCACTTTAATTTGCATTCGTCCAGCGTGAAAATAATTTGCCTGTGGTTCTTTTGTTCTTCTTTCTAGCCAGATAGTACGTTTCCTAAATAATAATATTCTTATTAAGTAATAATACAATATATAAGTTTATAGATCATTTACACAGCTTTTATAAACTTATTTAATTTTTATGAAATGGGGATAGTGATTACAAATATAAGCAATATATTTTTATACTTACCGATTTTTTCTTTTGGGAAACTTCATAGATGGAATTGGCCCCTTCTGCATTCTTCGTATCTCATCTTCACAGAGTTCCTTACCGCTCTTGATCCAATACCCATATTTTTCGCTATAAACGTCTCGCCTTTTGCCTTTACTGAGCTTTTAAAGATTTAATAAGCCTAGTTTTATTTAATTGAGCTACGGTTGGTAATTGGGCGAAGGTGTGGAATCTCTAGAAACCACTCATATTTGAAGATTTTTCTCCAGCCTTTACAACTCGACTGTTAATTGATAAAGTTTGCCTGTCACTTAAGGAGTGGTTTGTTTCTGCAAAAATAGAGAGAACAGATTAATAGATACGATATCATTACGTACGTAATGTATGTATGTAATCGATCCGAATAGATTTTTCATCTCGATTTTCCTACATCATAAATTCATGGCAAAAAAGCAATTCCTATCAGAACCAATATATGTAAAAGTGCTCTAGAACATACTCATACCTTACCATACTGTTCGCCATTCTCTAAAGACCCCCTTGACTGAACATCCTCACCAAATAATTAGTACAAAAATTTGTCAAAAAAGAGTTATTATATCATCCACATTCCTTGTTTCTAAAATAAGGAAATAGGTGATCCCATTTCATTTTTAAATAGCGAACACAAATCATTCACTCAGGCCCCACACTTTAAATAAGGCAACGTATCACTTCTCGGCTCTGCAACGTTGGATGTAGTGTCTGTTGAAATTT
>JARSSU010025578.1:0-11175 GCA_029619165.1 Eurosta solidaginis
AACGACAAAAAGGGCCCGAGGGAGGGTGGGGACGCAATTTTCGTTTAGCGAATCGATAAAGCGTGCCGGCTCCCTCACCCTCGGGGTTCCAGGATAGGAGTAGGGAGGATGGTGCCATCTCCCGAGAGGAGTGGCCGTGGGTCGCCAGCGCCATATCACAACAAAAGCCACACAGCCAGCACAGACAGCACACAAGCGACCATATGTGTGAACAGCAAAAGACACAGCAACAGCAGCGGCCTATATGACCGCTGTTATGGAGAGCCCAGGTACGGGCGGCGGGCCATGCTTCGAATACTCGGGGTGGTATAAATAAGGTAATTTTAAGAACTGATTACTTTTGGCTGGACGAGAGCGGTCCGCCTGTATCTTTAGAAAAGAATTTTCTTTGTAGTGGGAGGTCTGGAGGGGGGCAGGGGGGGGGCCTCACCAGACTCGAAGGCCGTGGAACGGAGGGGGATCTCCCCCTTCGACCGAGGGCTCGGGTGTGGTTGCCTGCCGGGCCATTCAGCCGGAGAACATACTCGAACTATGCGTTAACAACTGCAACCCGAAAACCTTCCGACGCATAACTGGAGGTCCTCAGAGTAGAGGAGCTGTTGGGCCAGCGTCGGCGAAGTGCTGATTCTGCTAAAAAAAAAAGAAAAAAAAAACACGCAGAGCCACCGGGTCCTCTTCTGACACGAGGGGAGTTATCTCCTATGGCCGCGAGCGTGTGGTTCTAAAATCTACCACGCCGATTCCAAGGGGGATGGGGGTTGGTTTTCCTCTCCCACAGAGACTGTTCGGGAGGTGGAGGCGTCCCCGCAGGGGAGCCATTCCCCTGGTTGTGGATGCTGACTCCGCTAATTTGGACAGCGAAGCACTGTTGACGTCCCTTCAATAGCGGGATCTGTCATCAGTGCTTATAAGTCGTCTGGATGATAGGGCCGAGGAGGAGCTCCTGGCCTCCGAGGGCGAATCCTCGATCAGGGGGGCGTGAGATCCCCCTCCCTCCCCCCCCCAAACCTCCGTCATCAGTGTAAGTCGTTTCTGTTGGGGGAGGAGAGGACCTCCTAGTATCCGAGGGCGAAGCCGCCAAGGATGGGGTGCAGAAGAAGAAGAGTGGTGTTGATGGAAATCCGTCAAATCAATCTTCGCATTCTAAGGCGGCTTCCGCAAAAAACCCCCTTTTGTGCTCTGTCTGAGAAAGGCGGAGTGGATATTGTCCTTTGTCCAGAGCCGTGGCTGAGTAGTAAACGGCGGAAAAATTTCTGGATTAAAGGACGGGAAAATTCATCCTTGGTGCATGGGGGCAGGTAGCCTAGATCCTGTGTGCTTTTAAAAAGGAATTTAAAGCTTTTATTCTCTCTAAATTTCAGCAATGCTGACGTAACCCCGGTCTGCCTCGAAGCGATGCATGTAGCGCAATTTGTGGGTGGTCTCAGCGTATATGCCCATGGGTGACGTAACGGACCAACCGCCTGTTATACTGGGGTCGAATCACGCGCTGAAAGAAGCAGGGCTGAGAGGGTGTTGTCGTAATCTAGGTGCCGATGCTAATGCACACCATAGCTATGGGGGAGCTCGGATCACTAACACCAAGGTGAGTTCTTTTTACTTTTATTGTAGATGAGGGACTTTGTATATTATGTAATGTAATAGGGGGAAATAGCCCGACTTTTATTTACTTGGGTAAGGGAGGAGTCTTGGACCTCACCCTGGTTAAGGCAGGAGCTGGAAGATCGGATATCTGGATGGAGGGTTCTCAACGAGCACTCTTTCCTCTGATCACCGATATATTCATTCTCGGTGAATGAAGAACGTCCCGGTAAAATATCTTTTTGAGGAACCTAAAAGTACCAACTAGTTACCTTTGGTATTGTAGGAAGTTGGGAGAGTATGCCTGAGGCAGTCGCCTATCGCTTGTTCGACCTGTCGAATCGAAATAGACGATCTGGTGGAGGGAAAACTTCACTTGCAAGGCAGAGAGCGCCTTTCAACAGTCCTGCCCACTGAAAACTTACAGGGGGGAAGGGCATAGCCGCCCTGGTGGTCTGATTCCTTGACGGACGCTAAGAGCGTCCAGTCGGTCGTCTCTTTAAATAGAGCCAGAGGAAAGTAGAACTATGTATTACTAATATACCCTGGCACTGGGAGCTCTATAAGGTGATTCTGGGTGATTTATATAAATATGAAATAGGTTAGCCGCGGGATTCATAGGCGAGCTTCTGTGAAACGTTGAGGGCTGTAATATCGCGAGGCTTAGAAAAATACTCTCTTAGGACTCCCGCCCTCTGGGGTATCTGAGGAGATGATGGTGGGGAACTGGTCGATGATGCGAGGAGTCCCTGAGACTTTTACCTGGACAATCATTTTCCCGATGTCCCAGTGGCGCAGGGATCTTCGCTTTCGTGGTCGGCGTTGCTGGCCATGCAGATGCCTGCCATCCCACTACGGGGAAAGTCAAATATCCTGGGCCTATAAATTCGTTCAAGCCCATAAGTCACCCGCGAGTCCGATTGCAAATCATTCCTGCGCAACTTCAAAGGTCTTTAGGGATTTCCTGCCGCTGGTTTGGCCATCATCTCCACTAACTGCCCTCAGGCTTACTATATCCCTAGGTCTGGCACACGGTTAGGGTCATCTTCATTCCGAAGCCGGCAGGGCTCTCATGTAACACCTAAGGATTTCAGGCCAATCAGTCTCTCGTCGTTTCTTCTTCTTAGAGAGCGAGGCTCTTGAGCGGCTGATTGACCTGTACCTACGAGAAAGGAATCCTGGGGTTACTGTCGCTTCACAGCATGGCTTACTGGCAAAGGCAGATCGCGGAAACGGACGGCTCTCCATTCGATTGTAAAGCAAATGAGGGGTCTCTAGAATCATAAAGAATAAAGAAATATGCTCTTTGTGCTGGTGCCTTTCTTTCCTAGAAAACATCGAGGGGGGTGGCTTTTAAAATCAATGTTCTATTTCTATTACATTCTACTACTAACTAACTATACTAATAAAAACGACCTACTATCCTATAATTTTCTACTATATACTTCTACGTAACTACTATCTATATATCTACTACTACTATTCTATTCTACTAACTACTACCTTCAAAACTAACTACATACTATCTACTAACTAAACTTACTAACTAACTATACTAACTAACTACTACTACTCTATACTATAGTTCTACTACTATACTACTTAACTAACTATCATATATTTCTAACTACTACTATTTCTCTAACTACTATTCTTACTACTACTACACTAATAAAATCTACCTAATTCTCTAGAATTCTACTCTATCTATTCTACTAAAACTAATATACTTCTATCTATTCTAATATAATACATCTATAACTAAAATAATCTCCTACTACTATCTTTACTACTAACTAATCTAATTCTACCTACTCAACCTACTAAATAATATCTACTACCTAACTACTACTAACTACTAATTCTCCTAACTACCTTTACTATAGCTAGTCTACTAACTACTTCTACTACTAACTATCTAAACTAAACTATCTAATAACTACCTATAAATATACTTAACTACTACTATTCTACTTCTACCTAGTCATACTAACTACTAACTAGCACCTAATACTAAACTACCTAAAACTACTACTAGTAAACTACTATTCTGAATATACTACTACTGTATTTCTATCTACTATCTAACTACTACTACTATCTAACCTAAACTATAAAACTTACACTAAATTCTAACATACTAAAAAAGTTCTACCCGGGGGCATCGAAAGGCTCTGGTGGGTTTAGGAGTCGAAGAGCGAGCGGCTCTGGTTGAATTTATTAGCAGAACTTCTATGCGGCAGAAATTGTCGCAGCGGAGTGGGGAGAGAGCCCTAAATAAGGAGGAAGGTGTGCAGGGGCACGCCCACAGGGAGGTGTCCCCTAATCCCTCTGCTCTGGGTTGTGGTAGTCAAAAAACGAGCTTCTTGTGGAGCTGGAAGCCAATGGCTGTGTCGGTGGTGCCTATTGCAGATGACCTCGCTATCACTAGTCAGGGCAAATTTCTGTCACCCTGCGCGATGTTCTGCCAAAGGAAACCCAACCTGGATCCTGGTGCTAGGTGGGTGAATCATGTGGATGGCGGTCAAACAAAAAAAAAACAAAAGAAAACACAACCCGGGAAAACAGAATTGGTTCTTTTTACAAGGAGATAATAAGATACCCGACTTCAGGAAATACTTAACTCCTTCGATTGGAGGGGTACCGTTTGTATTACTGACAGGGTTAAATATTTGGGAAATTGTTCTCTGGACAAAGAAAGCTGCTGTGTCCTGGAGGCCCCATGTGGGAAGATAGGGCCAGGAAGGCGCGGTGCTTGTACTGCGCAAGGGGGGCTATCGAAAAGATGGGGGGGGGGGGGGATGGGTGGCTCTCCGCCAGGAGTAGTCCTGGCTTTTATAAATGAGATGGTGTCAAACCGATTCTGCTATATGGGGTGCTTGGTCTGGTGGAAAGCAACTGGCACGGCGAGCACCTTCTCCAAAAAAAATGTGGAAAAAAAAACAACATCTAGTTCATGCAAAAACAAAAAAAAAACGGACGGCGCTTATTCGCATCAGTGGGGCGCTATGAAACAAACACCTACCTTGGCACTGACTGTCATGCTGAAATACATCCAGTAGATATTGCGGGAAAGGCAGCCTGCGGCCCGGTCGTTTGGTCAGGCGTCGTGATATTGGGTTTATATGCTTTCTGATTTCGGACAAGCTGAGCCTTCTATAGTTATCGACTTATCCCGGACAGACGGGCATTGCATCCGGTGGCCGCTCCTATACAACCTTCACCCCAGTCATTTCCCCCGAGGGAGGAGTGGGAGAAGAGGAATTCTCTGGGGCATGGTACCGGTTAAACATTGTTCACGAATGGGTCGAAGTTGGACGGAAAGGTTTGGCGTGGGGCGGTCTTTTGTCAGAGCTGAAATGTAAGCCGCAATGCTTTAAGTTGGCTGATCACGTCCAGTGTCATTCCACGCGGAAGTTGCTGCGATTAAGGATGCGGTGGATGTAAATGCTCTCCAGCGCTACTACGGTTAGGGAATTTTACATCTACCATTTCTGATAGCTCTCTAACCGCGGCTATAAAGGCCTATGAGCTCGAACTATCATAGTGGCGATCGAGGGTGGTCTGGGAGTGCGCTGACCACACATATGATCGATTGCGAGCATCTGATTTATTTACAATTAAGCATTATCGTGGGTCATCCTGGGCACTCATAGTGAGTTATTCCGAGGTAACTGTCAAGCGAGTATCGCTCTTACGATATGTCACCGATATCGGTACACAACTGAATTCGATGATAGATGACTGATGAGGGATTTTTCGGTGATTCCGCTACGCCTACCTAGTGGGTGCTCTATCTCATAGCTGGGCGGTCTCTCGAGTCAGCTCAGCTAAACGTTGGGCGACACTACGATCCTTCTTGTAGCTAGATAGTCTAAGACAATCTTTCATGGCTCGAAGAGTGGATGGCAGAGGTCTGCTGAATCACAATATAAGTTGGGCGTTCTTACTGTGGAAGTGATCTGCTCTAGCTCTATCAATGGTCATGTGGGGTTTTGACAGGGCACTGTCCCATGGGTATCCATGCGTCCGTCTCAATATATTGAGACTCCATCCTGCTGCCAGCTGTATGGAGGATGATGAGGTGGGAATCCCAAATACTTTATGCTTGACTGCCCAGCTTTTCCAGAACTAGGCGAAAGTTTTTTTTGGTCGGACTCACTTGGATCTCCCGAGGAGCTACCAAGGATGAGATCGGGAATCATTCGGAACTTTTTATCGTTGCTAACCCAAACGATTCGCTAAGTATTATCTCGACTTCCCGTTAGTTTTCAGTTTATTATATGTGGTATCACACGGACCGTCAGGTTTGTCCAGTGAGCTCCTCTCATCAGGGAAGCTACCCACCCAACCTGACCTGCGCTCGTTTAGCCACTTTTTTTTAACTTCATCGAAAATAGTTACGTTAGGTTCGTTAATTTTGGTTATAATAAACGGACCTTGATAAATGTTTTCGTGTTTATGATGTGGTTCTTTCTGTAAAAGTACTCTATCTCCGATTTTGACAACTAAAGGTCGTGTCGTTTTATCGTACAGATTTTTATACTCAGTTGAGCAGAGCTCACAGAGTATATAAACTTTGATTGGATAATGGTTGGTTGTACAGGTATAAAGGAATCGAGATAGATATAGACTTCCATATATGAAAATCATCAGTATCGAAAAAAAAATTTGATTGAGCCATGTCCTTCCGTCCGTCCGTTAACACGATAACTTGAGTAAATTTTGAGGTATCTTGATGAAATTTGGTATGTAGGTTCCTGGGCACTCACCTCAGATCGCTATTTAAAATGAACGATATCGGCTATAAACACGCCCACTTTTTCGATATCGAAAATTTCGAAAAATCGAAAAAGTGCGATAATTCATTACCAAATATGGACAAACGGATGAAACCCGGTAGGTGAGTTGAACTTATAACACAGAATAGAAAATTAATAAAATTTTGGACAATGGGCGCGGCACCGCCCACTTTTAAAAGAAGGTAATTTAGAAGTTTTGCAAGCAAAAGAAAATTTCAAAATGGGCGTGGCTGCGCCCTTTTTCATTTAATTTGTCTAGGATACTTTTAATGCCATAAGTCCAACAAAAATTGAGCAATCCTTGTGAAATTTTGTAGAGGCTTAGATTCTAGGACGATAACTGTTTTCTGTGAAAAAGGGCGAAATCGGTTGAAGTTTTTTATACACAGTCGACCATCTGTCCTTCCGCTCGGCCGTTAACACGATAACTTGAGCAAAAATCGATATATATTTACTAAACTCAGTTCACGTACTTATCTGAACTCACTTTGTATTGGTGTAAAAAATGGCCGAAATCCGACTATGACCACGCCCACTTTTTGATATCGAAAGTTACGAAAAATGAAAAAATCCCATAATTCTATACCAAATACGAAAAAGGGATGAAACATGGTAATTGGATTGGTCTATTGACGCAAAATATAACTCTAGAAAAAAACTTTGTAGAATGGGTGTGACACCTACCATATTAAGTAGAAGAAAATAAAAAGTTCTGCAGGGCGAAATCAAAAACCCTTGGAATCTTGGCAGGAATACTGTTCGTGGTATTACATATATAAATAAATTAACGGTACCCGACAGATGATGTTCTGGGTCACCCTGGTCCACATTTTGGTCGATATCTCGAAAACGCCTTCACATATACAATTACCACCACTCCCTATTAAAACTCTCATTAGTACCTTTAATTTGATACCAATAGCTTACAAACACATTCTAGAGTCACCCCTGGTCCACCTTTATGGCGATATCTCGAAAAGGCGTCCACCTATAGAACTAAGCCCCACTCGCTTTTAAAATACTCATTAACACCTTTCATTTGATACCCATATCGTACAAACAAATTCTAGAGTCACCCTGGTCCATCTTTATGGCGATATCTCGCAAAGTCGTCTACCTATAGAACTAAGGCCCACTCCCTTTTAAAATACTTATTACCACCTTTCGTTTGATACCCATATCGTACAAACAAATTCTAGAGTCACCCCTGGTCCACCTTTATGACGATATCTCGAAAAGGTGCTCACCACTAGAACTAAGGCCCACTCCCTTTTAAAATACTCATTAACACCTTTCGTTTGATACCCATATTGTACAAACTAATTCTAGAGTCACCCCTCGTCCACCTTTATGGCGATATCTCGAAAAGGCATCCACCCATAGAACTAAGGGTCACTCCGTTTAAAATACTTATTATCACCTTTCGTTTGATACCCGATATCGTACAAACAAATTCTAGAGTCACCCCTGGTCCACCTTTATGGCGATATCTCGAAAAGGTGTTCACCCACAGAACTAAGGCCCACTCCCTTTTAAAATACTCATTAACACCTTTCGTTTGATACCCGTATTGTACAAACTAATTCTAGAGTCACCCCTGGTCCACCTTTATGGCGATATCTCGAAAAGGCGTCCACCTATAGAACTAAGGCCCCACTCGCTTTTAAAATACTTATTACCACCTTTCGTTTGATACCCATATCGTACAAACAAATTCTAGAGTCACCCTTGGTCCATCTTTATGGCGATATCTCGCAAAGTCGTCTACCTATAGAACTAAGGCCCACTCCCTTTTAAAATACTTATTACCACCTTTCGTTTGATACCCATATCGTACAAACAAATTCTAGAGTCACCCCTGGTCCACCTTTATGACGATATCTCGAAAAGGCGTCCACCTATAGAACTAAGGCCCACTCCCTTTTAAAATACTCATTAACACCTTTCATTTGATACCCATATCGTACAAACAAATTCTAGAGTCACCCCTGTCCATCTTTATGGCGATATCTCGAAAAGGCGTCCACCCATAGAACTAAGGCCCACTCCTTTTAAAATACTCATTAACACCTTTCATTTGATACCCATATCGTACAAACAAATTCTAGAGTCACCCCTGGTCCACCTTTATGGCGATATCTCGCAAAGGCGTCCACCTATAGAACTAAGGCCCACTCCCTTTTAAAATACTCATTAACACCTTTCGTTTGATACCCATATCGTACAAACAAATTCTAGAGTCACCCCTGGTCCACCTTTATGGCGATATCTCGAAAAGGCGTCCACCCATAGAACTAAGGCCCACTCCCTTTTAAAATACTCATTAACACCTTTCGTTTGATACCCATATTGTACAAACAAATTCTAGAGTCACCCCTGGTCCACCTTTATGGCGATATCTCGAAAAGGCGTCCACCTATAGAACTAAGGCCCACTCCTTTTAAAATACTCATTAACACCTTTCGTTTGATACCCATATCGTACAAACAAATTCTAGAGTCACCCCTGGTCCACCTTTATGGCGATATCTCGAAAAGGCGTCCACCTATAGAACTAAGGCCCACTCCCTTTTAAAATACTCATTAACACCTTTCGTTTGATACCCATATCGTACAAACAAATTCTAGAGTCACCCCTGGTCCACCTTTATGGCGATATCTCGAAAAGGCGTCCACCTATAGAACTAAGGCCCACTCCCTTTTAAAATACTCATTAACACCTTTCATTTGATACCCATATCGTACAAACAAATTCTAGAGTCACCCCTGGTCCACCTTTATGGCGATATCTCGAAAAGGCGTCCACCTATAGAACTAAGGCCCACTCCCTTTTAAAATACTCATTAACACCTTTCGTTTGATACCCATATCGTACAAACAAATTCTAGAGTCACCCCTGGTCCACCTTTATGGCGATATCTCGAAAAGGCGTCCACCTATAGAACTAAGGCCCACTCCCTTTTAAAATACTCATTAACACCTTTCGTTTGATACCCATATCGTACAAACAATTCTAGAGTCACCCCTGGTCCACCTTTATGGCGATATCTCGAAAAGGCGTCCACCCATAGAACTAAGGCCCACTCCTTTTAAAATACTCATTAACACCTTTCGTTTGATACCCATATCGTACAAACAAATTCTAGAGTCACCCCTGGTCCACCTTTATGGCGATATCTCGAAAAGGCGTCCACCTATAGAACTAAGGCCCACTCCCTTTTAAAATACTCATTAACACCTTTCATTTGATACCCATATCGTACAAACAAATTCTAGAGTCACCCCTGGTCCACCTTTATGGCGATATCTCGAAAAGGCGTCCACCCATAGAACTAAGGCCCACTCCGTTTTAAAATACTCATTAACACCTTTCGTTTGATACCCATATCGTACAAACACATTCTAGAGTCACCCCTGGTCCACCTTTATGGCGATATCTCGAAAAGGCGTCCACCTATAGAACTAAGGCCCACTCCCTTTTAAAATACTCATTAACACCTTTCATTTGATACCCATATCGTACAAACAAATTCTAGAGTCACCCCTGGTCCACCTTTATGGCGATATCTCGAAAAGGCGTCCACCTATAGAACTAAGGCCCACTCCCTTTTAAAATACTCATTAACACCTTTCATTTGATACCCATATCGTACAAACAAATTCTAGAGTCACCCCTGGTCCACCTTTATGGCGATATCTCGAAAAGGCGTCCACCTATAGAACTAAGGCCCACTCCTTTTAAAATACTCATTAACACCTTTCGTTTGATACCCATATCGTACAAACAATTCTAGAGTCACCCCTGGTCCACTTTATGGCGATATCTCGAAAAGGCGTCCACCTCATAGACTAAGGCCCACTCGCTTTTTAAAATACTCATTAACACCTTTCATTTGATACCCATATCGTACAAACACATTCTAGAGTCACCCCTGGTCCACTTTATGGCGATATCTCGAAAGGCGTCCACCTATAGAACTAAGGCCACTCCTTTAAAATACTATTAACACCTTTCAGTTTGATACCCATATCGTACAAACAAATTCTAGAGTCACCCCTGGTCCACCTTTATGACGATATCTCGAAAAGGTGTTCACCACTAGAACTAAGGCCCACTCCCTTTTAAAATACTCATTAACACCTTTCGTTTGATACCCATATCGTACAAACTAATTCTAGAGTCACCCCTGGTCCACCTTATGGCGATATCTCGAAAAGGCATCCACCCATAGAACTATGGCCCACTCCCTCTTAAAATACTCTTTAATACCTTCCACCGGCCGGGCGGCCACCGTGGTGTGATGGTAGCGTGCTCCGCCTATCACACCGTATGCCCTGGGTTCAACTCCCGGGCAAAGCAACATCATAATTTTAGAAATAAGGTTTTTCAATTAGAAGAAAATTTTTCTAAGCGGGGTCGCCCCTCGGCAGTGTTTGGCAAGCGCTCCGGGTGTATTTCTGCCATCAAAAGCTCTCAGTGAAAACTCACCTGCCTTGCAGATGCCGTTCGGAGTCGGCATAAAACATGTAGGTCCCGTCCGGCCAATTTGTAGGGAAAATCAAGAGGAGCACGGCGCAAATTGAAGAGAAGCTCGGCCTTAGATCTCTTCGGAGGTTATCGCGCCTTACATTTATTTTATTTTTTTACCTTCCATTTGATACACATGTCATACAAACACATTTCAGGGTTACCCTAGGTTCATTTTCCTACATGGTGATTTTCCCTTATTTTGTCTCCATAGCTCTCAACTGAGTATGTAAAGTTCGGTTACACCCGAACTTAGCCTTCCTTA
>JARSSU010025581.1:0-18972 GCA_029619165.1 Eurosta solidaginis
GCTACATATGTAGATATATTACAAAAACTTAACTCTTCTTGCCTTTATATTTGCAAAATCTTCTATAAACTTTCCTCTATCCTAGCTGTCTAAAATTTCGTGTTCAATTGAAACTATGGCTAAATTATTAAGTCTCTGTTGGAGCATTGTTGATCTTAAATAATGTTTATAATTTTTTAATTTTGAAAAGGATCTTTCACCAGATGCAACTGAAACCGGCAATGTAAGTAATATTCTTAGCGCTATTGCTGTGTACGGAAATGTTGAAGTTAGGTTATTCGAAAAAAGATATTGCAATATGGTTTGTGGATAATTAGACTGATTTTCTGCAAAATGTATATTTAAGGCAACAATTTTCTTAAAGAGATCAACACCGTCAATGTCTGAGTCACCACTTGAATCATCCTTTAGCTTAAGATTTAAATCTTTACAGTGTTTCATTAGCTCATCATTGGATTAATTAAATAAATTATCGTTAAAAAAGCCAAATACGTCAGTAAATATTTGTAACTCCTCGAATCTTTCCTTTAGAGAAGTTATTGCTTGATCTAAGATTCTAAAAAAAAATCTACTTTATATTTTATTTTGGGGTCCATGATTACTTCATCACTCTGCTCATATTGAAATTGAGTTGGTTTTTTCTTGGGCGAATGGTATTTACTGGTGGAAAATCTGTTTCAACATTAAGGTCTTGAGCCACTTTGGAAGCTTCTGCTACAACAATTTGAAAGTGTTCATCCGTGTGATATTCTGTGAACTTAGCAATCAATTTTATTATAAGATTTGAGTATTCATTGTGGGACTCTGCATCATTTTACTCAAAGCATTAATTTCGGTTAAAATTTCGAACCAAATTACTACCTAGCAAACAAATCTATAATTTTGAATATATGAGCAAGAGAATGAGCTTTATGAGAAATATTGCAATCCAATTCCGAAGAATTACCAGATATTTCCAGCAAGGCGTCAGATATTTTTGCGAGGTGGTACCTTAAGTGCTTAACTGCATCGATTCGTCTAGACCATTGCGTGGCACTTAAAGCTTTTAATTTTAAATCTGGCAAATGTTTGCAAATTATCGACCACCTTTTTGTTGATGATGAAAAGAAAACGTAAATTTCTTGAATTATATTAAAGAAATTAACAGTTTTCATGTGTTATATTTGCTGCATCGTTCACTACCAAATTAAGGCTATGAGCCGAGCATGGGACATAAAATGCGCGGTTATTGATTTACAAAATTTTTTTTGTAGCACATTGTGTTTTCCACGCATATTAGAATCGTTATAATAACCTTGGCCGAGTAGGTTTTGTTGATAATTGTTCCGTGTGACTTGCATCTGCTGTGCAGTCCAATATAATGGATAAATATTTTGATTCTCTCACGTTGTTCAGTATATATATTTTTTATAGTCGTGCCGAGCATATCAATTATTTCATTCTGAATTTGATCTCCTAAATAGTGAGTTATATGACCTGAATCTAATTTTGAGGATTGAATTCTGTGAATATGTTCCCGTATTACTGAATAAAGGATGCTATCATTTCGATTGCTTTTAGAAAATTACCATTATCAGGTTCATATAATATTTTTGGGGACCCCCGGAAAGCCAGGCACTGTCTAAATAAAAACTTGATAACAGCTATGATTCTTTCTAGCATGTCGCACCATTATTTTTTTTTCGATTCTAATAGTAGCAATTGCATTCGATTTACAGTAGCTTTATTAAACGGTTTTACTTAGCTTGATTTGACAGCCTGGCTGGTTGGCTGGCTCGCACGAATTTTGTAATTGAAATTTAAGTAACTTCCCGATAAGCTACAAGCTTGAAACTTGGAATATAGTTCAGAACTCGATGACAATGCAATAATAAGAACAAAAACTCTGATAGGTGGCGCATGTACCGAAATATTTAAAAAAATCGTATTTGTGGTCCGATTTGGTTCGTATTTGGAACACATAATACATACAAGAATAGAGAGCGACCCATGAAAAAAATCGCCACTAGGTGGCGCAAGGATCGAGATATTCAAAAAATCGTATTTGTGGTCCGATTTGATCCATACTTTCCTAAAGGTTTTCGATGCGCCCAATTCAAATCTGGACGCAGAATTGCTCTATCACGTCAGGATTTTGAGATATCCTAACCTAAATGTGCAAAAAACACCGTTTTTGCCTATTTTTGAGGTTATATATAAACGACAGATGTTTTTTTTTAAAGCACACATAGCATCTTAAAGAAGAGGTCTTTCTCTTACGATTGGCGTTGAGTTTGCTCAAATATCTTTTTTTTTCACTAAGATAGAGCAATTTAAAGTTTATAAATTTGCTAATTTTCCTATAGCTGAAAAACCACTGAATTAACGTAGGTATGATGCAGTACTACTGTAATTAATAAGCTTTAAATTGCTCTGTCTTAGCGAAAAAAAAAGATATTTGAGCAAACTCAAGCACATTCGTAAGAGAAAGACTTCTTCTTTGAGATGTTATGTGTGCTTTTAAAAAAAAATCTGTCGTTTATATATAACCTCAAAAATAGGCAAAAACGGTGTTTTTTTGCACATTTAGGTTAGGATATCTCAAAATTCTGACGTGATGGAGCAATTCTGCGTCCAGATTTGAATTCAGCGCATCGAAAACCTTTAGGAAAGTATGATCTGGTTTATGGTCAAAAAAATCGGTCTCATTTTGTCGGCCTGTGTAGTGAATCACTAAATGAACTGAATAGAATGAGAAATAATAGGCAATTAAATAAAGACTAAAAACTTGAAAATAAAATAATAAAAAAATAAAATTTTTAAGTTAAACGGTTTTATTGAAAACAATACTTACATGAAGTAATAATAATAATAAAAGCTAGAAAATAATTAGGTAGGTCCTAGGTACTAGTCATCATACTCCACATCAATCTAGGACGTTCATCAGACAATTAAATAAAAGCGTTGGAGGCTTCAAATTTCTATTGATAGTCATATATAAGACCAACTGACCCTTAATAAGGTTATGCTACCCTTACATTTTTAGAAATTTCACGCGCCCAACGCTTTTATTTAATTGTCTGATCAATGCCCCAGATTGATGAGGAGTATAATGACTAGTGCCTGGGACCTACCTAATTATTTTCTAGCTTTTAGTATTATTATTATTTCATGTAAGTATTGTTTTCAATAAAACCGTTTAACTTAAAAATTTTTTTTAAATTATTTTATTTTTTAACATATTATACAATTGTACCCACGATTTTACATTTTCACTGTGGTAAGCGCTTGTTTCATGTCATTTCAAGGTTAAAGAGAAATACTGCCAATAAGAAAAATCGTTCAAAGAAGATAAACTACTAATAGATTTACCAAAAATTTTACAACAAAAACAATAGACAGAATCTTTTGAAGTGGAAGAAGTAATTTTTCCGTTGAACTGTACTCTCTTTCTGATGAACATACATCTATTTGTTCAGATACGTCCATAGCTTCTTGATTTAAAGCTGTGTCTGTTAAGGCTTCGTCAACATTTTCTTGACTTTCCGTTTCTTTATTTTTTGCTTATTTAAAAATTTCTTTAAGGAAGCCGCCAATTGCTCTTCCTGTCCCCCTTTTTCTCCTTTTCGCTGTGGTGATTGCGCTGCGGAAAGTTTTTCTTTTTCTGCTGTTCCTAAAATTATTTTTACCCATTAAACATTTATTTTAAATTAATCTAAGTACCTTCAAAAGAAACTGTAATCAAAATAATAATGCATGGGTATTTACTATAACAGCATCCACCCTGCAGTGAATAGGGGAGACAGTCCCATAGAAACAGATTCGCACTACAGGCTTAATGATTACCTATGAACTGGCGGTAGTAGGATGCATAGCGGGAGAGTTGGTAGCCACCGTTGTACTAACAGCGCTAAAGTTTGAGCTATTTTTATTTAAATTGAAAAATCGAAGGCTACGACTATTTTAGAGCCAAGGTCTGCAGAAGGAGCCAATTGTCACTTTGTAGGACATCACAATGTTAAAAGTACTAGTGAGATTACTTAATAAATGTAGATAAGTAGGTACTTAATATAATCACGATTTGATTATGATCACTCTAATAAAGTTTGATTATCAATAAATATATCTAGATCCACCTCTGAAGAACTTTTAACAACGTAATTGCAATTTAATGTGTAATCCTTACGGTTCATCCAATATGCGCATCACGACAAGAACTATTTATGTATGTATGAAAAACCATTGTGAATCAAACTAAGTGTGATATCTGTCAACTGCCTGACAGGATGTTGAATATGGCTACTTTTTAGCGTTTTGACAGGGTGTTCAATATGGCGGCGCATAGGGCCGCCTATCTTGAGCGGGTGATATAAAGAGATACAGAATGAGACAGCGATAGTCAATTACAAATCAGGCGATCCAATCACTTTGGAATTTTGACGTCTATGAAGAAGATATCACACTTAGTTTGATTCACAATGTATAAAACTACTTAACCAACTGACCAACTGCTAAATAAGCTTAACAGGGGACTCCCCTAACTTTGCCAGTCCTGCCTTTCATATGCAAGTGTCCGACGTTCAGTAAGTACTGACATTATTTTTGGATCACAATAAAATATCTAGAAATTTTGAAATTCATCAATGTGAATGGCAATATTGTCAATATATATTGATGTGTAGCAACACCGTAATCCATCAATATGTGAAATATCAGTGTTAGGTGAAATAAATAAAAAAATAATATTGCAAATTAACGGATTTAACTTAGTTTTCTGTCAGCAATATAATCAAAAATATTTTTGAAAGCGAAAATCGAAGTAGTGTAAGTAAGAAACATAATTTTAAAGAATTGTAAATTTTTTTTTATTGCAAGTAAAAACAAAACTCCTATTTTATCAGAGTGTTCAATTTCTTCAATATCTGAAAGTAAATCTGAGTAGCTGTGTTAATTTTTTGATGTTTTGTCGTGCTGCATGGGAATTGATGCTATTTGTACCGAGTTTGGGGCGCCATCAAGCGGGGATGGCGCCTCCACCTTCTGACAAACGAAGTTTCTTAACGGATTCCAATAGATGGGGCTGTTAGTGGAAGATTGATAAGCATCAACCGACTAGTATAAGGGGAAGATTATACGCACAGTCCCACTGAAAATTCCTTAAAGAGAAAAGTAGAATTTCCTTTTGTATTGATTCAAGTCTATCTGCATGAATTCAATATTTTGGATTCCTGACTATTGACATGTATTCTAGTATCGGTCTAATTAAAGTGATGAAAAGGGCTTTAATTACAGAAGAGCCACTAAATTCTTTCACCTCTAGCCTTATTGACAGTAGCATTAATATCAAGGTTGAAACTAAGTTTAGCATCTATCTTGACTCCCAAGTCCACAAAATAGTTTACTGATAGAAGACAAAAATTATTAATTACCTAAGAGGCTGCTAGCAATTATCTTCGAGAGAGGCACATGAATTTGCATTTATTGAGGTTCAGCGGCATTGAATTTACGTAACACCAAGTAACTAGGCAGTTTAAATCCGCTTGAAGCAAGGGGCGTTCTTCGATAGACGCATAAGACCTACAAAGTTTTACATCCTAAAAATACTTTTTGCGTTCATCCGCAGGGATACAACGAGATCCACTGGGTGAGACCTGGTTGGAAGCCAAGCCGATCCAGCTTGTAGATAAGTAAGGAGTGGGATACTTTGTCAAATGCTTCACAGAAATCAGTACAAATAAAATCGGTTAGTAGATTATTCTAAGTCCATTAGAAACATGAGTTGTGAATTCAAGTAGATTTGTAATGGTAGATTTTCCTTTACAGAATCCGCAGTGCGGTTTTGCAATCAAAGTTGAAATGGAAAATGCTAGCTGATTGGTAACTATAGCTTCAAACGACTTTGGGATGGCCGACAACTTTGCAATTCCTCTATAGTTTTCGACACACGCCCTACTACCACTTTTGTGAAAGGGTATGAGAAAAGATTCCTTCCAAAAAGAAGGAAAAACTTTACGTTTTAGGGAAAGATTGAATAAATCAGCTAGAGGCTGATAAGGAAGGAGGAACATCTAACTAGTTTTAACCTCTCTGCCGGTGTGGGCAAGCTTTGGTCCACCGTAAAGTAGCTACCGCATCCGTCTAAGCACAATGACAAAATTTTCATCGCCCTTGACGATAAAGTGCTGTCGGATGCGAAAAAATGCGCGAGCGCTTTTTGCCGACAATATGTAATGCATTTTACGGTTGACATAGTTAGACGGAGGGCCAACAGACGCACACATAAACATAAATTCAGCGCGTCCCCAATTACCATGACCGCCAAAGAGATTGAGGATGCCAACCGTCATGCTAAACCATCCAAAGCAGTGGGCCCAGACGGCATAGCCTTGACGATGCTTAAAAAGCTAGGAAAAGAGGGTTTCAAGTATTTAGCACATGTCTTCAACCTGTCCCTTTCCACCTTTGTCATTCCCGAAAAATGGAAAATGGTCAAGGTGTTCCCGCTACTAAAGTCTGGGAAACCAGCTTATATAGGAGATTCATATCGCTCGATATATCTCCTATCGCCAGTAGCCAAGACACTTGAAGCCATTTTGCTCCCCTATTTCAAAGCAAATTTGCTACTAGCCAGTCATCAGCATGGCTTCAGAAAAGTTCATAGCACACCTACCGCGCTAAATCACATTGGCACCGAGATAAATTGCGATTTAAATCAAAACTCCCACCATAGAACAGTACTCGTTGCGCTAGACCTATCAAAAGCTTTTGATACGGTCAAACATGGCACGTTACTGAAAGACCTGGAAGGGTCTATGCTTCCGCCAAGTCTTAAAAGGTAGACCGCAAATTATCTGGGTGGTCGGCAGGCATCGGTGTAATTTAGAAGCGCAACATCAAAACAAAGAATAATTAAACAAGGGGTGCCACAGGGTGGTGTCCTATCCCCACTTTCGTTTAGCTTTTACATATTAAAGCTATCTTCGCCACCAGAAGGAGTTACTACCGTTTCCTACGCCGATGACTGCACAATAATGGCCACAGCCCCAGGCCCACAGATCGATGAGCTTTGAAAAAAATAAATGGCTACCTCCCAGATCTCTCCAGTTTTTTCACCTCGCCAAACCTGACATTATCGCCGACTAAATCATCGGCGACCTTATTTACAACATGGACGTCCCAAATGTCGACCATTTGGACATCCACGTCAATGTCACTACGCTACCGACGGTCTTACACCCAAAATCTTGGTGCAACGTTTGATCAGGATCTACATTTTGGTGAGCATGCAGCCGCAATTGTACCGAAAATCCAGAGCCGTAATAAAATCCTCAAATCTCTTGCTGGTAGTACTTGGGGAAAAGATAAAGAAACGCTCATTACCACTTACAAAGCAATTGGCCAGCCGATCGCATGCTACGTGTCCGCGATATGGTCGCCAAGCCTAAAGACTACTCACTGGAAGAAGCTACAGGCCTGCCAAAATACTGCCCTCAGAACCGTCACGGGTTGTCTGTTAAGTATTTCCCAGAACACCATCTACATAATGAGGCGAGAATACTCCCCATTAGGGAGATAAATGAAACAGTTCCCGTTGAATTTCCAGAAACCTGGGCATCCCAGAAGACATCTTATTGAGGAGCCAACACCTCCCAGGGGCTTAAGGAGTTATTTCCGTTAGCATTATGAGGAAATACAGCACCTGAGAACACAGCCGTATGAAGCCAAAAAACACAAGCAGGTCCTGAGTGAACTCCACAAACAGGCGTCGGACCTCTATGCCAGGAATTGCCCGGTGAATCCTGTACTCAAAGAACAATTCCCAAAACTTGCAGAAGAGGAACGCACACTCACTAGTGAAACGCGTGTCACTCTAGCTCAACTTCGATCTGGATACTCTAACAGGTTAAACTCTTACCTATCCATAATCAACCCCGACATACAAAACATATGTCCTGCTTGTAACGTGTCCCCACATGACACCAACCATCCCTTCAACTGTAATGTGGAACCAATGCCTCTAACACCCCTCTCATTATGGTCCTCCCCTGTTGAAACGGCAAGTTTCCTTGGACTCCCGTTAGAGGATATTGATGACAATTTTTGATCGGTCGCACCTATTGGATGTGGCGAAGCAATGCTACAAAAGCAACAACAACAGGTTGATAAATGTGTTCGGCAAAAAACACTTCATCAGGAGATATTGCTGGAATATTAATTATGTTAAGTGAATTAAGTTGAAATGGGTATTCATTTAAAAAAGAATTAAATTCAGCGCAATAGTTGGACTTGAAAAGTTGTGCAAAGAAATTAGCAATATCTTGATCGTCGGTAGACAGATCATCCTGGTATTTTAAAGCGGGGGGAATCCCTTAAGCCCCACGTTTAAAGTTCACGAAATCATGTAAGGCTTTCGGATTGCAAGTTATTTTCCTTTTCATTTTACTTACTTGCCTTTTTAATTGCCGCTTAACCGTTTAAACGGTTTTGGCTGTCCAACAAGGTGGGCCAGTCACTTCTCTTCTCTGCCAACCGGCTATTTGGTTAGCGCTGCGTGCCTAAAGCGTACTGATGACGAAGGATTAGCACCTTTCGAAATGGATCTAACTGCGCAGCTATGGCAGGTTGTCTGAAAAATTTTCTACTTACTATTCCAAAAACAAAATACAATTTTTCAATTATAAAAAAAAACAATAATCATTACAAAAATTATTGTTCTGGCCTTGAGCTCGTTTCGAACCTTGAATCCTTTATCAATTGGCCGATAAAACAAAAACAACTAAGAACAAAATATTGTAAATTAAAGGATTTAACTTAGTTTTGTGTCAGCATTATAATCAAATATATTTTTGAAAGCGAAAATCTAAGTAGGGTAAGTAAAAACATGATTTTAAAGAACTGTAAATTTTTTTTTGCAAGTAAAACAAATTTAATTCTAATATTTTGTATTAAGGCTATATAATAATGAAATATAGTACCCAGTGCAGGTAGAATCGCAACTTATGACAGAAAAAGACAATTCCAAGGGATCGTTCGTTGTTATTTGTTATCGTAAGTACTTTCATCATATATTGGTGTATATTCATAGTCAAACCTAGTTAAGAACTAGCGACAAAAGTATCAAAATATTAATTTTTCGCCCTATAGCTGCTTAGTGCCGAACTATGTAAAACATGGGGTAATACAAATTTTTTCTGGTCTAAAGCAAAACTCCTATTTTATCAGAGCGTTCAATCCCTTCAATATCTGAAAGTAAATCTGAGTAGGTGTGTTAATTTTTTGGTGTTTTGTAGTGCTGCATGGGAATGGAAAATACTGCTACGCAAAGAATATTTACCAAGCACAATTAGTTAATTTTTAGTGAAACGACACATAGCGACTGCATCTTGAGAATTTTTAATAGGAAAATACCAATATCAATCAGCCAGAACATTTCCGTGATAATTGAGCATGATACGGAGCTAGAAAACCGACCGAATGATGGCTATTTGTATCGAGTTTGGGGCGCCATCAAGCGGGGATGGGCGCCTCCGCCTTCTGACAGACGAAGTTTCGTAACGAATTCCAATAGATGGGGTTGTTAAGGAAAAGCTAGTAAGGTTTTTTTATTCTTTAGTGTGGATGACTATATATTATGAAATTGACTTTCAATATTGGACGTGGCGCCCACGTGCAAAGATTGCGGTCCGAGCTAGTAAGTTTTTTTTATTCTTTAGTGTGGATGTCTATTTATTATGAAATTGATTTCCACTATTGGACGTAGCACCTGCGTGCAAAGATTGCGGTCCGAGCTAGTAAGGTTTTTTTATTCTTTACGAAATTGACTTTCAATATTATCTACGTCGTTCGATTCGGCGCCCCTTGGACGTGGCGCCCGCGTGCTGTGCACGCCTTGCCGTAAGCGGGCGTGCCCAGCAGTTCAGATTACACTGGTCAACAGTGATTTTGGTGCAGCTCTACTTGTAACCAAATTTGGTAGTACTCGATACCCTGATAAAAACTGTATACTTACTTGTTTAATGCTACGCACAGTTTTCTAGATAGGGTCAAGAACCCTTTTTAAGAGGTTAAGGCATGTATGGCCCCATAACTTTGTTTCTGTTTATTCTATCAACACAGTTTTGATGTCGCTGAAAAGAGTACATGTCGCCGCTTCTATCAGTATACAATTTGTTAATATGTCTTCCCAAACGTCATAGAAATTGCAAAAAAATGTGAAAATTTCAATTTTTTGTTAAATTTTTTAATTTTTATACACGGTTTTCTCGAATAATTTGTCAACCAGTGCATATGTAAATTATTTTAAAACAATCTCCTATTAATTCTGTTTTCAAAGACATATAACTTTTTTATATCCGCGTAGATCTTCCTGCTTTCCCATTTCCAACATTTCACGTACAGGCCAATCCCTTTCTGTCCAGTGTTGGTGCTTGGTACGACTATCCCACAGGCAATAAAAACATGGGTATTTGGTGTATCCAATTTGTTGTCCTAACAAAACGTTAAACATTTTTAGATCTACACAAATACTCCAATTATGTTCGTTATACTTAATTTTGTCTAAAACAAGTGCAATATTTGATATTCTTCCTTTAATTTAGTTGAATGAGCAATTGGAATTGAACCATATTAGTTGCCATTGTGTAAAAGAACACAATTAAAGCTTCGTTTAGAGCTGTCTATGAAGAGACGCCATTCATTTGGGTGGTATTCTGAAAGCCCATTTTGAGAAGGAGGCCTTGCACATCTGAACAAAAAACTATATCATTTTCCGAATTAAAAAATGGCAGCAAGTCTTGCTCTCTTGTACGGTAGAGAGTCAACTTCGTACCGGTAGCCAACAAGTGTTTTTTTTTAATCTAGAAGCCAACACTTCTGCAGATTCCTTAGATAATTCAAGATCCTTTATTAGATCATTTAATTCTACTTGGGTAAAAGTTGTTGACTCAGTAGACGCTATTTCTTCGATATTCCTATCGCTAGACACTTCACTATTCGATGATTCAAGGGTAGAATAAAATGTTGGAACAGATGCTTCCTCTGAATGTGGTAAAGGTCTATTAGCGGATTGAACGTTTGGATATATCATTTCTTTTAACATTAACACTACGCAAATAGACACAGCAGAAGTAACAGTCATCGAATTGATTTCTTTGTTCTCTCCATTGCATAGGCACCCCGAATCTCATATGGCTTCTGTTACCATTGACCCACTGTCTCAAGTGTTCACAGCACATTTTGCAAACTATTCGAGGTATCCACGGCTTGTTTTTGTCTACAACTTGCAATTAAAAGTACAAAAAATAAGCACTTTTTATAAAATCTGTTATACTTTTCTTGAATTTTTGGACTGTGTATTCCCCACAAATGTAGCAAAACACATTTTTGGACATTGACACAACTACCTCGTGATGAAGACATGATATTGAAATTTTTTTATTTATTTATAGAAAGGCACTAACACTTGAAACCGCACTTCCGAAAGTACTAATTACAGAAAATTTAAAAACTAAAGGGGAAGGAAAAAATTTTTATAAAATATAATTTTTTTTTGTTCACAGTAGAAATGTACTAAAGTAGAAAATCCCAGGAAGATCTACGCGGATATAAAAAAGTTAAATGTCTTTGAAAACAGAATTAATAGGAGATTGTTTTAAAATAATTTACACATGCACTGGTTGACAAATTATTCGAGAAAACCGTGATTAAAAATGAAAAAAATTTAACAAAAAATTGAATTTTTCACATTACTTTGGCAATTTATCTGACGTTTGTGAAGACATATCAACAACTTGTATACTGATAGAAGCGGCGAAATGTACTCCTTTCAACGACATCAAAACTGTGTTGATAGAATAAACAGAAACAAAGTTATGGGGCCATACATGCCTTAACCTCTTAAAAAGGGGTTCTTGACCCTATCTAGAAAACTGTTCGTAGCATTAAAAAAGTAAGTATACAGTTTTTATCAGGGTACCAAGTTCTACCAAATTTGGTTACAAGTAGAGCTGCACCAAACCAAAACTCTTATTTTGTTGACCTGTGTTATCTGTACGCAGCCCATATTATACTACCCTTGAATCATCGAATAATGAAGTGTCTAGCGATAGGAATATCGAAGAAATAGCGTCTACTGAGTCAACAACTTTTACCCAAGTAGAATTAAATGATCTAATAAAGGATCTTGAATTATCTAAGGAATCTGCAGAAGTGTTGGCTTCTAGATTTAAAAAAAACACTTGTTGGCTACAGGTACGAAAGTGACTCTCTACCGTACAAGAGAGCAAGACTTGCTGCCATTTTTAATTCGGAAAATGATATAGTTTTTTGTTCAGATGTGCAAGGCCTCCTTCTCAAATGGTCTTTCAGAATACCACCCAAATGAATGGCGTCTCTTCATAGACAGCTCTAAACGAAGCTTTAATTGTGTTCTTTTACACAATGGCAACTAATATGGTCAATTCCCATTGCTCATTCAACTAAATTAAAGGAAAAATATCAAAATATTGCACTTGTTTTAGACAAAATCAAGTATAACGAACATAATTGGAGTATTTGTGTAGATCTAAAAATGTTTAACGTTTTGTTAGGACAACAAATTGGATACACCAAATACCCATGTTTTTATTGCCTGTGGGATAGTCGTACCAAGCACCAACACTGGACTGAAAGGGATTGGCCTGTACGTGAAATGTTGGAAATGGGAAAGCAGGAAGATCTTCGCGGATATAAAAAGTTATATGTCTTTGAAAACAGAATTAATAGGAGATTGTTTTAAAATAATTTACATATGCACTGGTTGACAAATTATTCGAGAAAACCGTGTATAAAAATTAAAAAATTTTAACATTTTTTTGCAATTTCTCTGACGTTTGGGAAGACATATTAACAACTTGTATACTGATAGAAGCGGCGACATGTACTCTTTTCAGCGACATCAAAACTGTGTTGATAGAATAAACAGAAACAAAGTTATGGGGCCATACATGCCTTAACCTCTTAAAAAGGGGTTCTTGACCCTATCTAGAAAACTGTACGTAGCATTAAACAAGTAAGTATACAGTTTTTATCAGGGTATCGAGTACTACCAAATTTGGTTACAAGTAGAGCTGCACCAAAATCACTGTTGACCAGTGTAATCTGAACTGCTGGGCACGCCCGCTTACGGTGCACAGCACGCGGGCGCCACGTCCAAGGGGCGCCAAATCGAACGACGTAGATAATATTGAAAGTCAATTCGTAAAGAATAAAAAACCTTACTAGCTCGGACCGCAATCTTTGCACGCAGGTGCTACGTCCAATATTGAAAATCAATTTCATAATAAATAGACATCCACACTAAAGAATAAAAAAAAACTTACTAGCTCGGACCGCAATCTTTGCACGTGGGCGCCACGTCCAATATTGAAAGTCAATTTCATAATATATAGTCATCCACACTAAAGAATAAAAAAACCTTACTAGCTTTTCCTTAACAACCCATCTATTGGAATCCGTTACGAAACTGCGTCTGTCAGAAGGCGGAGGCGCCCATCCCCGCTTGATGGCGCCCCAAACTCGATACAAATAGCCATCATTCGGTCGGTTTTCTAGCTCCGTATCATGCTCCATTATCACGGAAATGTTCTGGCTGATTGGTATTGGTATTTTCCTATTAAAAATTCTCAAGATGCAGTCGCTATGTGTCGTTTCACTAAAAATTAACTAATTGTGCTTGGTAAATATTCTTTGCGTAGCAGTATTTTCCATTCCCATGCAGCACTACAAAACACCAAAAATTAACACAGCTACTCAGATTTACTTTCAGATATTGAAGGGATTGAACGCTCTGATAAAATAGGAGTTTTGCTTTAGACCAGAAAAAATTTGTATTACCCATGTTTTACATAGTTCGGCACTAAGCAGCTGTAGGGCGAAAAATTAATATTTTGATACTTTTGTCGCTAGTTCTTACTAGGTTTGACTATGAATATACACCAATATATGATGAAAGTACTTACGATAACAAATAACAACGAACGATCCCTTGGAATTGTCTTTTTCTGTCATAAGTTGCGATTCTACCTGCACTGGGTACTATATTTCATTATTATATGGCCTTAATACAAAATATTAGAATTAAATTTGTTTACTTGCAAAAAAAAATTTACAGTTCTTTAAAATCATGTTTTTACTTACCCTACTTAGATTTTCGCTTTCAAAAATATATTTGATTATAATGCTGACACAAAACTAAGTTAAATCCTTTAATTTACAATATTTTGTTCTTAATTGTTTTTGTTTTATCGGCCAATTGATAAAGGATTCAAGGTTCGAAACGAGCTCAAGGCCCAGAACAATAATTTTTGTAATGATTATTGTTTTTTTTATAATTGAAAATTGTATTTGTTTTGGAATAGTAAGTAGAAAATTTTTCAGACAAACCTGCCATAGCTGCGCAGTTAGATCCATTTCGAAAGGTGCTAAGCCTTCGTCATCAGTACGCTTTAGGCACGCAGCGCTAACCATTTAGCCGGTTGGCAGAGAAGAGAAGTGAGTGGCCCACCTTGTTGGACAGCCAAAACCGTTTAAACGGTTTAAGCGGCAATTAAAAAGGCAAGTAAGTAAAATGAAAAGGAAAATAACTTGCAATCCGAAAGCCTTACATGATTTCGTGAACTTTAAACGTGGGGCTTAAGGGTTTCCCCCCGCTTTAAAATACCAGGATGATCTGTCTACCGACGATCAAGATATTGCTAATTTCTTTGCACAACTTTTCAAGTCCAACTATTGCGCTGAATTTAATTCTTTTTTAAATGAATACCCATTTCAACTTAATTCACTTAACATAATTAATATCCAGCAATATCTCCTGATGAAGTGTTTTTTGCTGAACACATTTATCACCTGTTGTTGTTGCTTTGTAGCATTGCTTCGCCACATCCAATAGGTGCGACGATCACAAAATTGTCATCAATATCCTCTAACGGGAGTCCAAGGAAACTTGCCGTTTCAAACAGGGGAGGACCATAATGAGAGGGGTGTTAGAGGCATTGGTTCCACATTACAGTTGAAGGGATGGTTGTTCCTGTGGGGGACACGTTACAAGCAGGACATATATTTTGTATGTCGGGGTTGATTCGGATAGGTAAGAGTTACCTGTTAGAGTATCCAGATCGAAGTTGAGCTAGAGTGGACTCGCGTTTCACTAGTGAGTGGGCGTTCCTCTCCTGCAAGTTTTGGGAATTGTTCTTTGAGTACAGGATTCACCGGGCAATTCCTGGCATAGAGGTCCGACGCCTGTTTGTGGAGTTCACTCAGGACCTGCTGTGTTAATTATTCCAATAGATGGGGTTGTTAAGGAAAAGCTAGTAAGGTTTTTTTATCTTTAGTGTGGATGACTATATATTATGAAATTGACTTTCAATATGGACGTGGCGCCCACGTGCAAAGATTGCGGTCCGAGCTAGTAAGTTTTTTTTATTCTTTAGTGTGGATGTCTATTTATTATGAAATTGATTTTCAATATTGGACGTAGCACCTGCGTGCAAAGATTGCGGTCCGAGCTAGTAAGGTTTTTTATTCTTTACGAAATTGACTTTCAATATTATCTACGTCGTTCGATTTGGCGCCCCTTGGACGTGGCGCCCGCGTGCTGTGCACGTGAGCCCGTACGGCGGGCGTGCCCCGCAGCAGTTCAGATTACACTGGTCAACAGTGATTTTGGTCGCAGCTCTACTTGTAACCAAATCTTGGTAGTACTCGATACCCTGATAAAAACTGTATACTTACTTGTTTAATGCTACGTACAGTTTTCTAGATAGGGTCAAGAACCCTTTTTAAGAGGTTAAGGCATGTATGGCCCCATAACTTTGTTTCTGTTTATTCTATCAACACAGTTTTGATGTCGCTGAAAAGAGTACATGTCGCCGCTTCTATCAGTATACAAGTTGTTAATATGTCTTCCCAAACGTCAGAGAAATTGCAAAAAAATGTGAAAATTTCAATTTTTTGTTAAATTTTTAATTTTATACACGGTTTTCTCGAATAATTTGTCACCAGTGCATATGTAATTATTTTAAAACAATCTCCTATTAATTCTGTTTCAAAGACATATAACTTTTTTATATCCGCGTAGATCTTCCTGCTTTCCCATTTCCAACATTTCACGTACAGGCCAATCCCTTTCAGTCCAGTGTTGGTGCTTGGTACGACTATCCCACAGGCAATAAAAACATGGGTATTTGGTGTATCCAATTTGTTGTCCTAAACAAACGTTAAAACATTTTTAGATCTACACAATACTCCAATTATGTCGTCGTTATACTTGATTTTGTCTAAAACAAGTGCAACTATTTTGATATTCTTCCTTTAATTTAGTTGCAATGAGCAATGGGAATGAACCATATTAGTTGCCATTGTGTAAAGAACACAATTAAAGCTTCGTTTAGAGCTGTCTATGAAGAGATCTGCCATTCATTTGGGTGGTATTCTGAAAGACCCATTTTGAGAAGGAGGCCTTGCACATCTGAACAAAAAACTATATCATTTTCCGAATTAAAAAATGGCAGCAAGTCTTGCTCTCTTGTACGGTAGAGAGTCACTTCGTACCTGTAGCCAACAAGTGTTTTTTTTTAAATCTAGAAGCCAACACTCTGCAGATTCCTTAGATCATTCAAGATCCTTTATTAGATCATTTAATTCTACTTGGGTAAAAGTTGTTGACTCAGTAGACGCTATTTCTTCGATATTCCTATCGCTAGACACTACTCACTATTCGATGATTCAAGGGTAGTATAATATGGGCTGCGTACAGATAACACAGGTCAACAAAATAAGAGTTTGGTTTGGTGCAGCTCTACTTGTAAACAAATTTGGTAGTACTTGGTACCCTGATAAAAACTGTATACTTACTTTTTTAATGCTACGTACAGTTTTCTAGATAGGGTCAAGAACCCCTTTTAAGAGGTTAAGGCATGTATGCCCCATACTTTGTTTCTGTTTATTCTATCACACAGTTTTGATGTCGTTGAAAGGAGTACATTTCGCCGCTTCTATCAGTATACAAGTTGTTGATATGTCTTCACAACGTCAGATAAATTGCCAAAGAATGTGAAAAATTCAATTTTTTGTTAAATTTTTTCATTTTAATCACGGTTTTCTCGAATAATTGTGTCAACCAGTGCATGTGTAAATTATTTTAAAACAATCTCCTATAATTCTGTTTCCAAAGACATTTAACTTTTTATATACAGCGCGTAGATCTTCCTGGGATTTTCTACTTTAGTACATTTCATACTGTGAACAAAAAAAATTATATTTTATATAATTTTTTCCTTCCCCTTTAGTTTTTAAATTTTCTGTATTAGTACTTTCGGAAGTGCGGTTTCAAGTGTAGTGCCTTTGCTAAAAATAATAAAAAAATTTCAATATCATGTCTTCATCACGAGGTAGTTGTGTCAATGTCCAAAAATGTGTTTTGCTACATTTGTGGGGAAATACACAGTCCAAAAATTCAAGAAAAGTATAACAGATTTTATAAAAAGTGCTTATTTTTTGTACTTTTATTGCAAGTTGTAGACAAAAACAAGCCGTGGATACCTCGAATCAGTTTGCAAAATGTGCTGTGAACACTTGAGACAGTGGGTCAATGGTAAAGAAGCCATATGAGATTCGGGGTGCCTATGCAATGGAGAGAACAAAGAAATCAATTCGATGACTGTTACTTCTGCTGTGTCTATTTGCGTAGTGTTAATGTTAAAAGAAATGATATATCCAAACGTTCAATCCGCTAATAGACCTTTACCACATTCAGAGGAAGCATCTGTTCCAACATTTTATTCTACCCTTGAATCATCGAATAGTGAAGGTCATAGCGATAGGAATATCGAGAAATAGCGTCTACTGACGTCAACAACTTTTACCCAAGTAGAATTAAACGATCTAATAAAGGATCTGAATTATCTAAGGAATCTGCAGAAGTGTTGGCTTCTAGATTAAAAAAAAACACTTGTTGGCTACCGGTACGAAGTTGACTCTCTACCGACAAGAGAGCAAGACTTGCTGCCATTTTTAATTCGGAAATGATATAGTTTTTTGTTCAGATGTGCAAGGCCGATTTCTCAAATGGGCTTTCAGATACCACCCAAATGAATGGCGTCTCTTCATAGACAGCTCTAAACGAAGCTTAATTGTGTTCTTTTACACAATGGCAACTAATATGGTTCAATTCCAATTGCTCATTCAACTAATTAAAGGAAGAATATCAAAATATTGCACTTGTTTTAGACAAATTAAGTATAACGAACATAATTGGCGTATTTGGTAGATCTAAAAATGTTTAACGTTTTGTTAGGACAACAAATTGGATACACCAAATACCCATGTTTTTATTGCGCTGTGGATAGTCGTATGTACAAGCACTCAACACTGACAGAAAGGGATTGGCCTGTACGTGAAATTGCAATGTTGGAAATGGTAAAGCAAGGAAGATCTACGCGATGATATAAAAAAGTTATGTCTTTGAAACAGAATTAATAGGAGATTGTTTTAAAATAATTTACATATGCACTGGTTGACAAATTATTCAGAGAAAACCGTGTATAAAAATTAAAAATTTAACAAAAAATTGAAATTTTCACATTTTTTGCAATTTCTATGACGTTGGGAAGACATATTAACAACTTGTATACTGATAGAAGCGGCGACATGTACTCTTTTC
This sequence comes from Eurosta solidaginis, assembly GCA_029619165.1. Lineage (NCBI taxonomy): Eukaryota > Metazoa > Arthropoda > Insecta > Diptera > Tephritidae > Eurosta > Eurosta solidaginis. The sequence continues at coordinate 18,677 of JARSSU010025581.1, forward strand.
AGCGACATCAAAACTGTGTTGATAGAATAAACAGAAACAAAGTTATGGGGCCATACATGCCTTAACCTCTAAAAAGGGTTCTTGACCCTATCTAGAAACTGTACGTAGCATTTAAACAAGTAAGTATACAGTTTTTATCAGGGTATCGAGTACTACCAAATGTGGCTTACGAGTAGAGCTGCACCAAAATCACTGTTGACCAGTGTATCTGAACTGCTGGGCACGCCGCTTACGGTGCACAGCACGCGGGCGCCACGTCCAAGGGGCGCAAATCGAACGACGTAGATAATATTGAA